>JAREIK010010091.1:0-23347 GCA_029783825.1 Sapria himalayana | reverse complement strand
AACAATCTATAATCTATCTATTAATTTGTCTATGATTCTATCTATTAATCTGCCAAGTGATTTGTCTATATTTTTGACTATCTATGTATTTATCTACCTATTTGTTTATCTATTTGACCATGTATCTATATATATATATATATATATCTATATCTCTATCTATTTATATATCTATCTATCTATTTATCTAACTATATGTCAATTATTTTATCTATCAATCTATCTATCAGTCTATAAATTAGTCAATCTATCTATATTTCTATATATCTATTTATCTGTCTATCTATCTTTCTATATATCTTTCTATTTATTTACCTATCTATATGTCTATCTTTTTCTCTATTTATCTGTACATATATCTGTATATGTATCTAACTATCTATCTATTTGTCTATCCATCAATCTAATTGTATCACAATCTATCTATCTATATATCTATCTATATGCCTATCTATATATCTTTCTATGTATCTATCTATCTATATTTCTATTTGACTATCTATCTTTTAATCAATCTATTTATCTATCTAACTATTTATCTATCTATCTATTTATCTGTATGTCTATCTGTCTGTCTGTCTATCTATATATCTATCTGTTTATGAATGTATATATATATATATATATATCTTTCTATCTATCTATTTTTCTACCTCTCTATCAATCTTTTTTTCTATATATCTATCTAGCTATCTATCTGTCTGTGTGTATATATATATATATATATATATATATATATATATATATATCTATCAATTTTCAATCTATCTATCTATTTATTTGTCATTCTATTTGTCTATCTATCTGTCTGTCTGTCTGTGTGATTATCTATCAATCGATCTATTTGTCTATATATTTGTCGATAAATCTATCTGTGTATTTATCTATTTATCTATAAATCAATCTATCTATCTTTATATACATCTATTTGTCTATCAATATATTTATTTAAGTATATATCTATCTATCATTCTATATATCTATTTGTCTATCTTTTTATCGATCTATCTATCTGTTTGTCTATCTATAAATTTATCTATATATCTATCTATCTAACTATCTATCTATCTGTCAGTCTATTTATCTATTTATCTATTTGTCTATCTATCTCTCTATGTATCTGCCTAATGATTTGCATATTTATGTATATATCTATCTATCTTACATTTGATATATCTATCTACCTATCTATATATCTATTTGTCTATCTGTCTATCTATATATCTCCCTATATATTTATCTATCTATATATATATATATGTCAATCTATGTGTGTATAAATATGTGAATTAATCTATCTATCTATCTATCGTTCAATTTGTCTATCATTATGTCTATCAATTTGTGTATCAATCTGTGTAACAATTTGACTATCAATCTGTCATTAATCTCTCTATTAATTTGTCTATCATTCTGTCTAATAATTTTCGAATCTATATGTCTATATATCTATCTATCTTTCTATTTATCTATATGTCTATCTATTTGCTTATCAATCTAACTATCTATCTAACTATATATATATATTTCCCGATCTATTTGTCTATCTATCTGGATATTTATTTATCTATCTATCTGTCTATTAATCTTTCTATCAATCTATATATTTATCAATCTATAAATCATTATATCTATCTATCTGTCTGTTTCTTTATCTATCAATATATCTATCTCTCAATCTATTTGTCTAATTATATGTGTGTATATTGTCTATCTATCTATTTATCTATCAGTCTATCTATCATCTAAATATATGTCTCTATATCTATCTATTTATCAATCTATATATCTATTTGTCTATCTATGTATCTATCTATATAACAATATATCTATCTATCTATCTATATATCTTTTTATCTATCTAGATGTCTTTATATATGTCTATCTATATGTCTATATATCTACCTACCTACCTATCTATCTTACAATTTATGTATCTATCTATCTATTTGTCTATCTATCTGTCTAACTATCTGGCTTTCAATCTATCTAACTATCTTTTTATCCATATATTTGTCTATCTATCTCTCTACCTATCTATCTATATAACTATTTATCTATCTATCTATCTATCTGACTATCTATCTCCCTAATATTACATATATATATATATATATATATATATATATATATATATATATATATATATATATTAGTCTATATAACTTTCTATCTCTATGACAAATATTTTGTCTAAGTATATGTCTAACTATTTGTCTATTATATATTTATCTATTTCTTTCTATATTATTTATCCATCTTTTTGTTAATCTATCTTTTTATCTATATGACTATTTATCTATCTAATTCTCTATCATCAATCAATCAATCAGTCTAGTTATCTATCTATTTATATATCTATATGTTTATTGATCTATCTACAAATATATTTAATTGTTTATCTATTTGTTTATCATTTTATCTATCTATTTGTCTATCTATCTTTCTATCTATCTTTTTATTTATCTATCTATCTATCTATCTATATGGCTATCTATCAATTTAACTATATATATATATATTTATCTATCTATCTATTTAACTATTTATCTTCCTATCTAACTATCAAATAATCAATCTATCTATCTATATATCTATATATTAATCTATATATATGTCTATCTATCTGTCTATCTATCTGTTTATCTATCTGTCTATCTATTTATCTAACTATTTATTTATCTATCTATGTTTCTATCATTCTATTAATTGATCTATCTATCTCTCTATCAATCTTTTTGTCTATCTATTTGTTTATCTATTTGTCTATCTAATTTTTTATCTATCTATCTATCTTTTTTCTGTCTTTGTATCAAACTATCTATATGACTATTTATGTATTTAATCTATCTATCTATTTGTCTATCTATCTATTTATCTATCTTTTTATTTATGTATATATCTCCTATCTATCTGTCTATCTATCTTTCTAAGATTCTTTTAATCTATCTGTTTATATATCTGCCAATCTCATGCCTATCTATTTGGCTATCTATCTATCTATCTATCTATTTGTCTATCTATTTGTATACCTATCTATCTATCTATCTATATATCTATCTAAATATCTATCTTTCCATCTAACTATCTATTTATCGATATACCTATCAAAATATTTATCTTTATGTCTATCTCTCTGTCAAACTTTTTGTCATTCTATTTATCTATCTATATATCTCTAACTTTTTGTCTATCTATCTGTCTAACTCTCTGTCAATCTTTTTGTGTATCTATTTATCTATCTAGATACCAATTTTTTTGTCTATCAATCTATCTATCAATCTATCTATCAATTAGTCTATCTATCTGTCTATCTATATATCTATATATCTAACTATCTATCTCTCTATCTATATGTCTTTCAATCAATCAATCTATTTGTCTATCTATCTATCTATCTTTTTATTTATGTTTATATCTCCCTATCTATCTATCTATCTATCTGTCTATCTTTCTAAGATTCTTTTAATCTATCTGTTTATATATCTGCCTATCTATATGCCAATTTATTAGTCTATCTATCTGACTATCTATCTATCTAGCTATTTGTCTATCTATTTGTATGCCTATCTATCTATCTATTTATATATCTGTCTAAATATCTATCTATCTTTCCATCTAACTATTTATTTATCGATATACCTATCAAATATTTATCTTTATGTCTATCTCTCTGTCAAACATTTTGTCATTCTATTTATCTATCTATATATCTCTAACTTTTTGTCTATCTATCTGTCTAACTCTTTTTCAATCTTTTTGTGTATCTATTTATCTATCTAGATACCAATTCTTTTGTCTATCAATCTGTCTATAAATCTATCTATCAA
This sequence comes from Sapria himalayana, assembly GCA_029783825.1. NCBI lineage: Eukaryota > Viridiplantae > Streptophyta > Magnoliopsida > Malpighiales > Rafflesiaceae > Sapria > Sapria himalayana. Next base: position 19,517 of record JAREIK010010091.1, on the reverse strand, counting down.
TTAGTCTATCTATCTGTCTATCTATATATCTATATATCTATCTAACTATCTATCTCTCTATCTATATGTCTTTCAATCAAACTGTCTAATTTTCTATATATTAGTCTATTTATCTTTCTAACTATCTCTCTATCTATATATCTTTCTATTTGTCTATATATCTGTATATCTATCTGTCTATCTATAAGTCTATCTTTATGTCTATCAATTCGTATATCTATGTGTTTATCTATTAGTCGATCTATAGGTCTATCTATGTTTATCTATGTGATTATCTAAGTATGTATATATCTATCTATCTATCTATCTTTCTAGCTATATATTAATCCATATATATATGTATCTATCCTTCGATAAATATGTCTCTCTCTATCATTCTTTTTGTCTATATATATATATGCCTACCTTTCTATCTATCTATTTGAGATAAATCTATCTATCTATATGACTATATATTTGTATATCTTTCTGTCTATATATTTGTCTATCTATTTGTCTATATATCTTTCTATAAGTCTTTGTATCCATCTATCTATATAACTATCTATCTTTTTATCTTTTTGTCTATCTATCTTTTTATTTATCTATCTATTTATGTAGCTCTCTATATGTCTATCTATCTAACTATTTATCTATCTAACAATCAATTTTTCTATCTATTTATCTATCTATCTATCTATCTTTCTATCTTTCTATATGTCTGTGTATCTATCTATCTATCTATCTATCTATATATCTATTTATTTATTTATTTGTCTATTCATCTACCTACCTATCTATCTATCTGTTTAGCTATATGTCTATCTATCTATCTATATTTGTTTATGTATTTGTCTATCTAGCTATCTATTTATTTATTTATCTATCTATTTGTCTATCTATCTACCTATTTAACTATCTATATGGCTATCTATCTATCTATCTATCTGTCTCTCTCTCTATCAATCTATATAATAATTTGTGTTCAATTTGTGTATCAATCTATCCATCAATCAATCTATCAATATGTTTTTCAATTTGTCTATAAATCTATCTAATAATATCCTTATTGAATCTGTGTAACAATCTGTATATTAATCTATCATTCTATCGATCAAAATGTCTATCTATATGTCTATCTATCTGTCTATCTATATGTCTATCTATCTATATCTATATCTTTGTCTATATATGTATTAATCAATCTGTCAATCTATCTATTTATCTATATGAGTATCTATTTGTCGATCTCTCTCTATTTATTAGTCTTCTATATAGAATCTATGTATCTATCTATCAATCTGTCTATCTATCAATTTATCAATCTGTCAATCAATCAATCAATCAATCTATCTATCTATCTACTACCTTTATATATATATATATATATATATAAATTTATCTATCTATATATGTATATGTTGACCATATTGTCTATCAATCTATGTATAAATCTAAATATCTATTTATCTATCAATCTGTATATCATTCTTTCTATCATTCTGTATATCTATCTATCTGTATATCTATCTATCTATCTATCTATCTATATATCTCTCTTTCTATCTTTTAATTTTTATATCTATCATTCTTTCTATAATTCTGTCAATCTATCTATCATTCTTTCTATAATTATATCAATCTATCTATCATTATGTCTATAAATTTGTATATCAAACTATATATCTATATATTTGACTTTCTATCTAACTGTCTAATTTTCTATTTGGAATAGTACTTCCACTTCTCTTATCGGATCCGTTTCCGTTAGCGGGTAGTCAACTTGGAGGGAGAATCAGACGTTTGGCAGGTCAGGTGCCCGCCTATGCAACTAGTTGAGTTTTAGTTCATTTTCGATAGTTGATTCGATATCATCGGGAGAAAACCAGGTCGTCACCAAGATTATCTGAGGTCGGGATCAACAGTGCTATCCTGGAAGGTCACGTCACCCTAATCAATAGGTGGATCTCAACTTCGTGACTCACTCAGCCAGTGTGCAAATCCTCCCATGGTGGTAATTGATTGGATCGGCAGGTAACAGGCTGCATCAGGATTCATTGAGTCTTACCAGCTTCGATGTTTGTGAGATGTTGACCAATTGCTTTCTATCCGCACCTCACTTTATATGCCAATCGGTTGGCAATTTATTCTTTTCGCCACAGTAGCGACCTTACTTATTGCTCAGTGCTATCGGCCCCTTCTTCCTCCCTCAGCTTCTCGTAGACACCTGAGCTCTGGCACAACAGGGGATAGCCCTCAAATATCTTGCCCAAGCCTCATATCCTTCCTATTCCGATCACTCAGTCTTCCCTGCCTACTCAAATGCATCGCCTATCTGTACCCTTTTCCTCGCATATAGAGCTCTAGTAGTTCTTGGTTTGGTGTAGGGACTTTCTATTGGCTCTTCGGCTTGATTCCTTAACTTACCGATGAGACTAGTCAGGATTCTCCTCCCCCTACTGAATCTGTCCTTTTCACATTTGAGTTTGAGCAACTCTTTATCGTGAGAAAATAGGTTGACTGGCTCACGTAGTACTAGATAGAGACTTGACTTCCTTCAGCTTTCAAGATTCAAGACAGGAAAAACATTCCCTATAAAAGAGAAAGATAAAAGGACTGACTTTCAAGGTTCGCTACTTACTTTATTCAGTGAGGACTGACCGATTACTCCATTGCAACTTCACGTCGACTGATTCTGCCACAGAACAAATCCCGTGCAAATTGGCTCAAGAGACTCTCCCCATCTGACCCACTCATCTTTCTGCGAAATCAACTTTCTAACTAGACTCGTTCAATTGAGAATAAGTGGCTTCCTTCATTGAGATATAACCCCTCGCCTGAGATGGAGCCTAGCATTCTTACTGGGTAAGTAGCTCCTACCTCGTTATACGAATTCGCTCCTAGAGGAGAGTGAAAGTGATCCGTGGATTCTGTTTTCAACTAGTCCCGTCTTCGCTGCTTTTCTAAGAAGTTCCGTTCATCTAAATTCCCACTATCTAGTTGAGTTCAAAGCGACTGACTGACATTTATATATGTATGTACTTTTTTAGATCTGGCCTACGAGAGGTTTTCAACAAGCGCCACTCAACTGCTCAAACTAAGCCATCCATTCTATATAAGTGAAAGGAAGTAAAGCTACATACTACTGGAAAGAGATGGGCTTTATTCGGGTTGATACTTTGCTTGCTTACTGGACTTCGACTGTGCTTAGGACAGCTTTGAGAAAAGGTGAGGCGAGAAATTGAGGAGGTCAGCCTATCAACGGCGTGAACCCGCATACTAGTTATGTTATAATCTAAACCCGGCCCGCTCCCACCCCATTCCCGAACTGGGGATGGCATCATCTTTTTGGATTTCACCAAAACAAAAAGACTCTTCAGACCTTCGGCCGAGTCCCATGTTTTACATTCATGAACATGAACCAAAGAAATTCAATAAAAACCCACCTACTATACCAAACCAAATGAAAAAAAAATGACAAAAAGTTAGGCATCTTCCATTCATATCGATTTGGGTTTTTCCGCACCATATTTTGATCAGCCTCTTCTTCTATCCGGAATTCCCAGCAAATCCTTGACTCCTCGAATACAATGGGATTTTTCACATGGCAAATCATTGACTCTACCTCCTCTGATGAATACCATATCATGTTCCTGCAAATTATGACCTTCGCCCAGAATGTGAGCAAATATATCATGTCGATTGCTCAATCTTACTTTGGCTATTTTACGTGGAGCTGAATTTGGTTTTTTCGGTGTTCTCGTAGAAAGACGCGGGCATACACCTTGCTTCTGGGGACATTGATCCAAAGCTCGAGTACGGTCCGTGTGCCGTTTTTCCTCTCGACCATGACGAATCAATTGATTTAATGTAGGCATTGCTCTTTCCTTTGTCCTTCCCCCCGATTTTTGCCCTATCACTATTGATTACTTCTGATCCGAAGCACCCCTTTTCCATTCATAGAGAGATCCAATCATCAAAATCAATAAAAAGGCCATCATGGACCAAAATTCAAAAGGATAAATCTTGTTGGGAGGTACTGCCCAAGGAAATAAAAATGTCACTTCCGGATCAAGGATAATAAATAAAATGGAAAAAAGATAAAATCGTATATCAAAACGACTTCTGGCATCACCGGAAGGATCGAAACCATATTCGTAGGCCGACAATTTGTCTGGATAGGTCAAACTCTTTGAAGCAAATGAAAAAGGAAGACCGAGTAGGATCAAAGAAACTATTCACTAAATAGATACAAATAGGTGCAATTTCTGACATCACCACAGCCAACTGAGTTCTCTCGCTCCTTGCTCGCGGAGCGGCATACAATAAAAAATCAATAAGAAAAAGCCCAGCCCTAAACGATGCTAGTCTTATAGCAGCTTCCGAAGAAGGGCGGAAAAGAGACTATCCGCCTTTTCCAGTGAAAGTGTCTTTTCTTTGAGGCATACGATCGGTCTATGCCAATTACAGTTGGAGGCCTCAGGCTTTATGACCGCTCCGTGGGCCCATGCAGAAAGGGCAAGCCTAGTCACTTCAAAGTGAGTGTGAACATCTTATCCTATAGGCCTTAAAGTAAAGAGACGCACTATCTCTTCATCTATCGTGCTAGCTTAGAGCTTATAGAATCTCCCAGACTATGCCGCATGTTATGCAGTTTTTACTCCCCTGGTGTCCCTGTAGTAGGAAAAATGTGAATAAGAATGAAAGTACTAACAAGCTAACTTTGAACGCTCCCCTCGATTCTAGCCAATTCCTTTCGTGTGAGGTCCCTTTCATCTTACTATACTCCTAAAGTATAATCTCTCAGATTGATTCTGCTTTCCCATCGATTGAAGTTCTCCTGAGACTTTTGTTACATACCTTCTAGCTGGGTAAGCCCCGTAATACATTTTGTAGCCTGTTTGAGTTTGGTGAAAGCAGTGACACCGCTTACCAGATCAAGGGAGGATGGAAAAGTGATCAAATATTTCATTTCACAAGGGTATGAGCGATTACTGATTCAATCATACCCTCACAGCTACTATCACTCTAAGAACGGGTATTCATACCAGAGCTCCTGGGCAAAGAAAGTCAAGCAGGATCGGATCGGACCCGGCGCGGTGGTTCCTTAAAAAAGTTCCATAGGAGCGAAGCAGCTCGAACGAAGTTAGAGATCAGCGAAGCATTCGAGTCCTTTTCTTTCTTTCTTTCCCCTGCTTTTAGTGAAGTTCCGAGCCTTAGTTCAATCCCCAAAACCAAAAGTCCATCCCAAGATCTACGTGCGGATAAGGGGTGAAGATGCTTTATGCTTCAAATTCCAGTTATTCCTCTCAAAACAAATCCCCTGGCCGGGAATGAAACTTTCCCAAAGAAAATAGAAATGGGCATTGATTTTTTTCTGCCTTGGACTAGCTGGTCATCCTGTGAGCGATAATCAGAGTTTTTTCTTATCGGTTAGTCGATGCGCTGCCCCTCATGAACTACTCTTCTTTCTTTTCTGGTTGCGGGTCGCTCTCTCTCTCTAGCTATCTATTTATATGTCAATCTATCTAACTATCTATCTATATGTCTATCTATTTGTTTTAGAGGTGTCAAACGGGCCGGCCCGGCACGGCACGACCCGTTTTTCACGAGCTCGGTCGTGCTACCGTGACGTGCCGGGCACGGCACGGTTAGATTTAGGCGGGCACGGCATGGCCCGTAGGCACGGCAAGGCCGTGCCGTGCCGGGCCCGCTCGGGCACGCCTTGCTAAACACGGTCGTGACTCGTGTTTGGCAAACACGCTCGTGACTCGTGAGTCACGTCTCACGTCATGCCTCGGCACACGTGACACGCCGCTAGTGCCACGCGTGCCTGCGTGAACCGGCACGGCATGGCACGGGTCGTTCTTAACCCGGGCACGGCACGGGCTCGGGCACGGTTTAAGAACGTGCCGGGCCGGCCCAGGCACGACCGAACCTTGCCGTGCCTCGTGCAGGGCCGGGCCGTCCCGGCACGTTTGACACCTCTAATTTGTTTATCTATCTATCTATCTTTCTATGTGTTTATCAATCTGTCTATCCATTTAGCTTTCTATACCTTTATCTATATAACTTTCTAACTATTTGTCTATCTATTTTTCTATCTATATGTTTATCTATCTATCCATCTATCTTTATATCTGTTTATCTATTTTTATATCTTTTTACCTTTATATCTGCATATCTATGTGTCTATCTATCTATCTAACTATCTATCTATCTTCTACCTATCTATCTATCTATCTATCTATCTAAGTTTCTATTTATCTATCATTTTATCTATCAATCTATCTATATGTATATCAATTTGGCTATCTATCTATCTATGAATCTATCTATATAATTATTAATATATCTATCTATATATCTATTTGTATATCAATTTGTATAAATAGATATATATCTATATATCTATATATCTATCAATAAATCTATCTAAATGACTATTTTTCTATCTATCTATCTATCTATATTTTTGTCTATCTGTCTGTCTGTCTATTTATCTATATATTTGTCTATCTCTCTCTCTCTCTATCTATCTATTTATATGTCTATCTATCTAACTATCTATCTATATGTCTATCTATTTGTTTATTTATCTATCTATCTTTCTATATGTTTATCAATCAGTCTATCCATTTATCTTTCTATATCTTTATCTATATAACTTTCTAATTATTTGTCTATCTATTTGTCTAACTATATGTTTATCTATCTATCCATCTATCTTTATATCTTTTATCTATTTTTCTATCTTTTTACCTATATATCTGTATATCTATGTGTCTATCTATCTATCTGACTATCTAACTATCTTCTGCCTATCTATCTTTCTATCTATCTGTGTATCTATTTGTCTATCTATCTATCTATCTATCTCTTTATATCCCTGACAATCTATCTGTCTATATATATATATGTCTACCTAACTAATCTATCTATCTATCTATTTATCTATCTGTCTTTCTTTCTATCTAACTATTTGTCTAATTATTTATCTATCTATCTATATATCTTTCGATCTTTCTAAATGCCATTATATCTCTCTATCTAACTGTTTATCTATCTATCTATCCAAATATCTATCTAATAATATGTTGATATGTCCATCTATATACCTTCATATCTTATCTATCAATCATCAATCTATCTATCTATTTCTATATCTATCTTTCTATCTATTTGTCTCTATATCTAGTTTGTCTATATATATATATATATATTATTTATTTATTTATTTATGTCTATATATCTGTATGTCTATATTTCTATCTATCTTACTATCTATGTATATATATATATATATATATATATATATATATATATATATATATATATATATATATATATATATATCTATATATCTGTGTATCTCTATGTCTATCTATGTGTATATCTCTCATTCAATCTATCTGTCTATGTCTATATTTATGTCTACCTAATTGTCTATTTATTTAACTATCTATTTATCTATATATCTATATTTCTAACAATCGATCTGTCTATCTATCTATCTGTCTGTCTATCTATCTATCTATTTATCTATCTGTCTATCTCTCTATCTTTCTATCTCTCTATCTGTCTATCTATGTGTCTATCTATATAATTATCTATATATCTATTTGTATATCTATCTATATATATAAAGATATATATCTATATATTTGTCTATAAATCTATCTATATGATAATTTTTTATCTATCTATCTATCTATATTTTTTTCTATCTATCTGTCTGTCTATTTATCTATATATTTGTTGATCTATCTATCTATTTATATGTCTATCTATCGAACTGTTTATCTATCTATCTTTCTATATATTTATCTATCTGTCTATCTATCTATCTTTCTATATCTTTATCTATATAACTTTCTAACTTATTGTCTATCTATTTCTTTGTCTATATGTTTATCTATCTATCTTTATATCTATCTATCTATATATCTGTCTATCTATATATCTGTATATCTATGTGTCTATCTATCAATCTATCTATCTAACTATCTATCTATCTATCTGCCTATCCATCTTTTTATCTATATGTCTATCTATCTATCTATATATTTATCTATGTATCTCTTTATTTATTTATCTATATATCTATCTATCTGTCTATCTTTCTATCTATCTTTCTATATCCCTATCTATCTATCTGTATATATATATATATGTCTACCTAACTATCTATCTATCTATCTATTTATCTATCTGTCTTTCTTTCTATCTAACAATTTGTCTAATTATTTTTCTATCTATATATCTGTATATCTTTCGATCTTTCTAAATGTCTTTATATCTCTTTATCTAACTGTTTATCTATCTATCTATCCAAATATCTATCTAATAATAAGTTGATCTATCTATCTTTCTATCTATCTATCTTCATATCTATTATCTATCTATTTCTATATCTATCTATCTATCTATTTGTCTGTATATCTGTTTGCCTTTATACCTATATTATATTTTTATCTATATGTCAATCAATCTATCTATCTATACTTCTCTTTATCTATCTATCTAACTATATATATATATATATATATCTTTATCTATCTATCTGTGTATCTTAATATCTATCTATGTGTATATCTATCATTCAATATATCTATCTATGTCTATCTTTATGTCTACTTAATTGTCTACCTATTTAACTATCTATTTATCTATCTATCTTTTTTTCTATCTATCTGTCTAACAATCGATATGTTTATCTATCTATCTATCTGTCTATATGTCTATCTATCTATCTATTTATCTATGTCTATCTATCTGACTCTCTATATGCCTATCTTTATGTCTATCTATCTGTCTTTCTATTTGTATATCTATGTGACTATCTATCTATCTATCAGTCTATCTGGCAATCTCTCTATATATCTTATATATCTTTATCAATTAATCTATCTATATATCTGACTTTCTATCGGTCAATAAATTTACCAATCTATCTATTAATAAATTAGTCTATCAATCTTTCTATCATTATGTCTATCTATTTATCTATCTTTTTGTCTGTCTATCTATCTACCTAACTATCTATCTTTTGGTCAATATATATATCTGTCTGTCTATTTAACTTTATATCTATCAATATTTTTGTCTATCTATCTATCTATCTGTCTGTCTGTATGTCTATATTTTGACTCTCTATCTATCAATATCTATCTATCTATATTTTTATCTGTCTATCTATTTTTCAATCTATCTATCTATCTATTTATTTGTGTATCAATCTTTCTATCAATCAATATCTATCTATCTATCTATCTAACTATCTAACTATCTTAGTATCTATCTATCTATCTGAAAATCTATCTGTCTTTCTAGATGCCTTTCTATGTGTCAATCTTTCCATCTATATATCTGTCTATCTAACTATCTATCAATCTATCAACCTATCTTTCTTTCGATCTATATGTCTAACTATATGTCTAATTATCTGGCTATCTATTATTCTATCTATCTATCTATCTATCTAGATGTATATCTATCTATCGATCTATCTATTTATGTAATAATCTACCTACCTATCTGTATGTGTGTGTGTGTGTGTGTGTGTGTGTGTGTATATATATATCTGTCTATCTAGTAATCTATCTATTTATCAATATATTTGTTTATCTATTTGTCTTTCTATCTACGTGTCTATCTTTATGTCTATCTATCAGTCTAAATATTTGTCTTTCAATTTGTATAGCAATCTATCTATCAATCTATTTATCAATATGTCTATCTATATGTCTATCAATCTAAATATCTATCTATCTGACTATCTATCTGTTTGTGTCTTTGATTTTTTATCTATCTATCTATCTATTTAACCATGTGTTTGTATGTTTGTCTGCATGACTATCTACCTACATGACAACCTGTCTGTTTGTCAATCAATATTTCTATCTATCTATCTATTTGTATATCTATCTATCTATTTATTTGTCTATTAATCTCTTTATTTATCTATCTATTTATATGTCTATCTATCTATCTATATGTCTGTCTAATAATATGACTATCTATCTATCTACATATTTGTAGATCTACAAGTCTATCTATCATTCTATCTATTTATATATATGAATATCTTTCTATCTATCTATATATCTATCCAACTATCTATCTGTCTATCTGTATTTCTGTTTATCTAACTATCTATCAGTATCTATATCTATTTTTCTATAAATCTATAAATCTATCAATCTATCTATGTCTCTTTCAATGTTTTTATCAATCTATCTATGAATCTATGTATCATTCTATCTATCTATCTGTCTATCTATCAATCTATGTGTCTATCTACCTATCTAATAATATATATATATCTATCTATCTATTAATCAATCTATCTGTTTATATATCTATCTATCTATCTATCTTTTATCTATCTATTAATCTGTCTGTCATTATGTCTATATATATATATATATATATCTGTCTATCACTATGTATATCAATCAATCTATCTATCCTTCTATCTATCTATCTATCGATCGATCTATTAATATGTCTATCTATCTATATATCAATATAACTTTTCTTATATCTATGTGTCTAATTATTTGTAAAACTATCAATCTCTCTGTACATCAATTTGTCTATCTATTTTTTTATATATGTGTCAATCTATTTGTTAATCTTTCTGTCTAAAGATATTTCATTTTATTTGTCTAGCTAATTGGCTATTTATTTTTCTATCTAACTATCTATCTATCTATATCTCTATGTATCTATCTAATTATTTATCTATCTATCTATCTACTTGTCTATCTAACTATCTATATAACTATCTATTATAATGTCTATCTATATTTCTATCAATCTATCTTAAAATTGATTATCAATCTTTAAAACTATCAATTTGTCTACCAGTCTATCATTCTATCTATTTATCTATATTTCTATATAGCTATCAATTTATCTGTCTAACTATTTGTCAATCTATCTATCTATTTGTCAATATATTGTCTATCTATCTATGTATATATCTATCTATCTATTTATCTAATTATTCGCCTATCTATTTATCTATCTACCTGTATGTCTATCTATTAGTATATCTTAATATATAAAACAATCTATCTATCTATCTACCTATCTGTATAACTATCGATTTGTCTATCTATCTATCTATATATTATTCTATCCTTTTATATATTTATTTATCCATATATCTATCTATCTATCTATATGTCTATTAATCTATCTATCTGTCTAACAATCTATCTATCAATCTATATATCAATCAATCTATCTATATGTATATATATTTGTGAATCTATCTGCTTATCTATCTGTATATCTGTCTATCTATCTATCTATCTATCTCTCTATCTATCTATCTATATATTTTTCTGTCTATCTATCCAACTATATATATGTCTATCTATTTATCTATTTATTAATCAATCTATCTATCTATCTATAAATTTATCTTATCAATATGTCTTTCAATCTGTCTAAAAATCAATCATATCTATCTATCAATCTATCTTTCAGTTTATCTGTCTATCTATCTTTATATCTTTTTATCCATCTATCTATCTAAATGTCTATATATATATATATATATATATAATTATCTATCTATCGATCTATATATTTTTATGTGTAAGTATCTATCAATCAATCAATCTATCTAGTTGTCTATCTATTTGTCTATATAATAGTGTATCTCTCTTTGTATTTACTTAACTATCAACCGACATGACTATTTGTCTGTTTGTCTGGATTTCTTTCTTTCAATCTCTCTGTTAATTTATTTGTCTATATATCAATCTATTTATGTGTTTATCTATTTATCTATCTTTATATTTATTTGTTTGTTTAATAATTAGTCAATCTATTTGTCAATCTAATTGTCTAACTATCTGTCAATCTATCTATCTATCAGTCAATCTATCTATATATCATTCTATTATTCTCTCTATCAATCTAACTATCTATTAATATGTTTATCTATCAGTCTATAAATATTTTTATCAATCTATATATAACATTGATTATCAATTTATCTATTATTCTTTGTATCAATCTGTTTATGTTTCTAACTAACTATCTATCTATATATTTATCTATCTATCTAATTATCTATCTATCTATCTTATTATCTATTTGTCTATTATCTATTTATGTTCTGTCTATATATCTATCTATCTTTTTGTCTATATATATATATATATATATATCCATTTTTCTATCTATCTATTTGTCTATCTATCAATCTATAAATCAACATGTCTTTAAATATCTCAATCAATCATTCTATAAATATATTTATCTATCTATCAAACAATCAATCTCTCTCTATTTGTTTATCTATCTATCTATTAGTATTTGTATATATGTATCTATTTGTATATTTATCTATCTATGCATCTCTCTATCTATCTATCTATCTATCTACCAATCTATTATTCAATATATATATATATATATATATATCTCTCTCTCTAATTATCTATCTATGTATATGTCTATCTATCTGTTTATCTATTAGTTATTTATTTCTATCTTGTCTATCTATCTGCTATTATTTGTATATAAATATGTCTATCAATCTACTTAGATATATGTTTATCAATATGTCTATCAATCTACTTAGATATATGTTTATCAATATGTCTATCAATCTACTTAGATATATGTTTATCAATATGTCTATCAATCTAACTAACTATCTATCTATATATATGTCTATATATCTGTCTATCAATAATTCTATCTATTTTTCAATCTATCTATTAATCTTTATGTCTACCTAATTGTCTATCTATCTATCTATGTATCTATCTAGTCTTTCTGTCTGTCTATTAATTTGTATATCTATCTATCTATCTATGTATTATATATCTAACTATATATCTATCTTACTATCTATCTAATTATTTATCTATTTGTATATCGATTTGTTTATTTAACTACCTATCTCTATGTCAATCAATCAATCTATCTATCTATATTTTTATTTGTTTATCCATCTTTCTATCAATACGTGTATCAATCATTCAAACAAGGTGTCTATCAATCTGTCTATCTTTATATCTATCTATCTATTTGTCAATATGTCTATTTCTCTATCTGATTAGTTGTCTATCTATTTGTTTGCCTATCTTTCTATCTATTTTCGTGGTTGTCTATCTATCTACATAATTATTTTTCTACCTGACATTTTGTCTACATACTATCTGTATGCAAAATTATTTACCTCTTTATCAATCTAACTTTCTGCATATCTATCTAACTATCTAATGATCTATCTATCTGGCTATCTTTCTGTCTACATATTTATCAATTTATCTATCTATCTATCTAATAATATATCTATCTATCTACATATCTATCTATTTTTCAATCTATTTTATTATATATCTGTATATCTTTCTGTCTATCTATCTAACTATATATTTATCTATCTATTTATCTATCTGACTATCTATTATCTATCAATATGTATATCTTTATTTATATCTATCTATCTTTCCTTCTTTCTTTCTAATAATTTTTCATCTATTTATCAATCTATCTATGTATCATCTATATCACTTTCTAACTGTATATATAAAATTCTATCTATGTATTTATCTTTTTACCTTTCTATCTGTCTATCAATCTGTATAATTATAAGTGTATTAAAATATATATCAATATGTATATCAATATGTCGATCAATCTGTCTATCAAACTATCAAATCAATTTGTGTATCTATCTGTCTATCTATCTATCTTTCTATCTATATATCTATCTATATGCCTATTAATCTGTGTATCTATCTAACTATCAGTCGATCTATCTACCTAATTTTTTTTATACCTGATAGTTTGTGTGCCTACTATTTGTCTGTGTGACTATCTGGTTTTGTCATTATCTATCTGCCTATCTATTTGTCTATCTATGTATCTATCTATCTATCTATATGTCGGCCTATCTATCTATTAATCTATCTATCGATTTATTTATCTTTCTAATGATTAAACTATTTATCTATCTATATATCTATTAATCAATCTATCAATTTATATATCAATTTGTCTATCAATCTGTCTATCAAGATATCTATGAATCTATTTATAAATCTCTCTATCAATATGTCTCTAAATCTATCTTTCAATCAATCAATCTATCTGTCTACCTATGTGTCTATCAATCTTTCTACCTATCTATATATCTATCTATCTATTTATCTTTCTATGTATCTATCTGTATATCTATCTATCTACCTATATTTCTATGTATCTATCTATTTATTTGCCTATCTATAAATCTATCAATATCTCTAACTAACTATCTATCTATCTATCAGTCTTTCTATGTATCTTTCTATCTTTCTTCCTATCTATATCTCTATCTCTCTATATTTCAATCTATTTGTGTATCTATTTGACTATCTATTTATCTATCTATCTATATATTTATATTTCTATCTATCTTTTTATGTATCTATCTTTCTATCTGTCTGTCTTTCAATCTATTACCAATCTATTTATCTATTTATTCATCTATCTATCTATATGTATATCTATCAGTCTAACTATCTATCTATTTGTCTATTTATCTATTTGTCTATTTATCTATTTGTCTACCTATATTTCTTTTTATCAATCAATCTATCTATATAATAATTTATCTATCTATCTATCTATATCTATATATCTATGTATCTATATATCTATTTATCTATTTGACTATCTATCTTTTTATCTTTATTTCTATCTTCCTATCAATCTATCTTTTTATTTATATACCTTTCTATATGCATATCATTCTTTCTATATATCTGTCTATCTATTTGTCTATCAACCTATCTATCTATATATCTATGAATTTGTTTATAAATATGTCAATATATGTGTCTAAATATGTATTACTCTACTTATCTATCTATTTGTATATCAGTATGTATATCTATCTATCTTTCAATCAATCAATCTTTTTATCTATACATCTATATATTGATCTTTCTATTCTTTCTAACTATATATCAATCTATCTAGCTATCTATCTATTTGTCAATCTATCTATAAACCTATTTATCTATCTATCTGTTTATTTATCTCTTTCTTTTGATCTATCTTTCTCTCTTTCTCTCCGCCATTCTATTTATCTATCTATCTAAGTCTCTATCTATTTTTCTGTCTATCTAGCATCTATCTCCTGATCTATTTGTCTATCTATATGTCTAATAATCTATCAAAATGTCTATCTATCTATCTATCAATTTATCTATCAATCTAGCTATCTATTTATTTATCTAAATATCTATTAATCTATCTATCTATATATCTAACAATCTATCTACCAATCTTGCTATCAATCTATATATCAATCCATAAATCAATTTGTTTATCAATCTATGTATCTTTTAATCAATTTATCTATCTATCTATCTATCTATCTACATATCTATCTAAATATCTATCTATCTATCTTTCTATATATATATATATATATCTATATGTCTATCTATTTATTTATAAATCAATAATTCAATCTATATATAAATCTGTCTATCAAAGTATTTATCGATCTTTTTATGCATCTATATAACTATATGTATATTTATTAATCAATCTATTTGTCTATCTATATGTAGATCTTTCTATCTATTGGTCTTGCAATCTATATGTCTGTCTAATTGACTATCTCTCTATGTTATTATCTATTTGCTAGATAATTTAGTTATTTCTCTGTTTGTCTGTCTATCTATCTATTTATCTATCTATCTATCTATTTGTTTGTCTATATATATGTGTATATGTTAGTCCATTTATCTATCTATCTATTAGTATGGCTATATATCTATTTGTCTGCTTCAAAGTATATTTGCCTGACTATCTATCTGCCTGACTTTCTATCTACCTGATTATCTATCTGCTTGATTATCTATCTAGCTAACTATCTATTTATTTGTCTATCTTTCAATTTAGAATCTATCATAAATCATTTTAACTATCGGTCAATTTATCAGTCTATCTATCTATTTATCTATCTCGGTATCTATCTATCTGTCTAACTATCTTTCTATCTAATTGTATATCTATGAATATATCTATCTATCTATCAATCTATTAGTCTATCTTTCTTTCTATATTTTAGTCTATCTATCTATCAATCTTTCTGTCAATCAATCTATCTATATATTTGTCTAACTATCTATCTATCAATTTGTCTATATGTATGTCTATCTAACTTTTTATCTATCTATATGTCATCAACTATCTTTTTATCTATCTATCTATATATTTATATGTCTAATAATCAATATAGCTATCAATCAATCAATATATATATATATATATATATATATATATATATATATCTATCTATCTATATGTCTATCATTGTTTCTATCTATATATCAATCAATTAATCAAACTATCTATTTATCAATCAATTTGTGTATTAATTTATTTATAAATCTATCTATCAAAATTTCTATAAATTTATCTATCAATCTTTTAAGCTATCTATCTATCTATCTATCTTTCTATTTGTCGAACTATATATCTATCTATCTAGCTATTTATCTATTTTTCTATCTATCTATCTATATGTCTATCTAGCTTTTTATCTAGCTAGCTATCTATCTATTTATCTATCTGTATGTCTATCTTAATATATCTGTCTATCTATCTATCTATACTATCTATCAAGTCTCTATCTATCTATCTATATATATATTTTATATTTATATGCCTATATATTTGTTTGTTTGTTAGTTTGTCTATCTATCTATTAGTGAATCTATTTGCCTGACTATCTACCTATCTGTCTACCTACTAGTTAGTTTATTTGTCTATCTATCTATTTTTCTATCTACCTATCTATTTATCTATTTATCGATCTAATATTCTATATATAAATCTATCTATATATCTATCTATCTGACTGTCTATATATCTATCTTTCTATCTGTCAATATATCTTTCAATGTAACTATATATCTATATGTCTATCAATTTGTCTATCTATCTTACTATCTATCTGTCTATATATCTATCTATCTAATAATATGTCTATCTATATGTCTATCTTTGTCTATTTATCTGTCAATTCATTATTATATCTATCTATAAATCAATCAACATGTCTATATCTATTTATCTTTCTATCAATCTACATATCGATGTGTTTATTTATCTATTTATCTATCAATATATCTATCTATATATCTATCTATCTATTTATCTATATATCTATGATTCTATATTTCTATCTATCTTTATTTCAGTCTATCTCTCTATCTATTTGTCTATCTATCTCTCTATCTCTTTGTATATCTATATATCTAACTTTATATCTCTCTATCAATTAGTCTATCAATCTGTCTAACTATATATTTATTTATCTATCTATCTTTTAGACTATCTATCTATCAATCTCTGTATATGTCTGTCTATCTATATAACTATCAATTAATCAATCTATCTTTCCATCTTTCCGTTAATCTAGCTATCTATCTATATACCTATCTGTCTATCTATCTATCTATCTATCTATGTTCTATCTATATGTCTATATATTTGTCTATCAATCTATATATTATTAAATTTATCAATCTACTTATTGATCTGTATATTAATCTATTTATCAAAATGTCTATCTATTTTTCGATAAGTCTATCTAACTATCTATATGTCCATATGTTTATTTATATGTGTCTATCCATCTATCTATGTATGTATCTGTCTATCTATCTATCTATTATTTTATCTAATAATCTATGTATCTAAGTTTCTATTTATCGATGTATCTATCTGTCTATCTATCTATCTATCTCTCTCTCTCTCTATCTATCTATCTATCTATATCTCTATCTATTTGTCTATCTATCTATATATCTATCTTTCTATCTATCTATTTGTCTATCAAACTTTCACTCTATATATTTTTTTAGCTGTCTATCTATATGCCTATCTCTCAATCAATCAATCAATCTATCTATCTATCTTTATATGTATATATCAATCTATCTATAAATCTATCGATTGATCTGTCTATCTATCTATCTATCAATTTATCTATATTTCTATCTATCTGTCTACCTATCTATCTATATATCATTTCATCTATTAATCTATCTACCTATCAAATTATCTATATATCTTTATATCTATCTATCTATCTATTAATTCATCTTTCTATATATCGATATATTTGTCTATCTATCTATCTATCTATTTATTTATCTTTCAAAATAACTATTAATCTTTCTATCAATCGATCTATTAATCTATCTATCAAACTATCTATCTATATGTCTATCTATATGTCTGCCTATATGTCTGTCTATTTGTGTATTAGTATATAAGTCTGTTTATTTTTTTATTTATTTATCTGTCTATCTGTCTGTCTGTCTATATGTCTACTTGACTATATGCCTACCTAAATATCTATCTATTTGTCTATCTCTTTGTCTATCAATAAATCTATCTATAAAACTATCTATCTAAATATCTATCTATATATCTATCTTTTTATCTATCTGTCTGTCTATCTATTTGTCTATCTATCTATATATCTAACTATCTATCTATATATCTAACTATCTATCTATATATCTATCTATATATCTATCTAATATCTATCTAATATCTATATATGTATTAATCTATTTGTCTATCTATCTATCTTTCTATATATCTTTAAGTCTTTTTTTTCTATAAATCTATCAATTTATTTATCTCACTACCTTTCTATCTATCTATCTGTCTATCAATCTATCTGTATATCTATCTATCTATCTTTTATCTATCTATCTTTTATCTATCTATCTTTTATCTATCTATCTATCTATCTCTAAATTATCTATCTAATAATCTGTTAGACATTCTATTATCTGTTTATCTATTTTCCTATCTTTATGTTGATAAATCTTTCTATAAATCTGGTTATAAATCTGCCTATAAATCTGTATATCAATCAATTTATCATTTTAAAAATCAATATGTTTATTAATCTGTGTATTTTTTTATCATTATATCTGTATATCTATCTGTCTATTTATCTGTCTATCTATTTGTCAAATAATGTATCTATCTATCTATTTATCTATGTATCTATCTTTCTTTCTATCTATATGTTTATCATTATTTTTATTAATCAATCTATTTATATTTATATTAATCTGTCTATCAATTTATTTATCAAACTATTTATCATTATGTCTATCTATCTAAATATCTATTAGTCAGTCTGTCTATCTATGTATCTGTCTATATATATGTCTGACTATTTATATATATGGCTGTATGTCTGTATGCCTGACTATCTCTCTGTTTCACCTATGTGCCTGACTATGTGTCAACCTTACCATATATTTTCTAAACTATTTATTTTCTTTACTGTCTATCTATCTATCTATTTGTCTATCTTACTATCTATCTATCTATCTGTCTATTATTATCCGAATCAATTTGTTTATCAATCAATCTATCTTTCTAGCTATCCATCTATCTATCTATCTATTTATCTCTATGTTTATCTATCTGTCAGTGTATCTATCTATCTATCCATATGTCTATCTATATTGTATGTA
>JAREIK010010090.1:0-69442 GCA_029783825.1 Sapria himalayana | reverse complement strand
GAAAGAAAAGTTAGTTGCTTGAAGAATAAAGAAATCTCAGATATTGGCTCCCATATTCTATTAGGCAGGAATTCTCGAGAGCAATTGGTAACAACCTTTGCATGAATACATGATACTCATGACTCTTTATGCCAAATATCTTAATTTTTTTCACATCCACACATCTCCCCAGATTAGAAGCATACCCATCTGGAAATCTATGTTTTTTTAACCACTCCAACACAGCCTTATTCTGTGATTTATTCAGAACAAATGGCATATCAGTGTATTTATTGGTGATAAGATTTTTTGTAAATTGAGGACGACGATAATATTTATTCAACTCATCTCTTGACTTGTAAGTGTCCTTAGTTTTTACTGGAATGTTAAACACTGTATTGAAAATATTGTCAACACATTCTACTCGATATGCATAACATCAAGATTGTGCCTGAGCAAGTGTTCGAGCCAGTAGGGAAAATGCCAGAAAATACTTCTCTTATACCACCCATAAGTCTTAGATATATCTGTATTCACAACTTTAGCATCAACATTTATCACCTTCTTCAAGCCTCTGTTATTCAATTCATGCAGAATTTCATCTCCAGATCTAACCCCCGAAAATTATTTAGTATCCTTTCTATTCTTAATGAAGTTTTTGGTGTTACGACGATACAGATGATTAATGGGCAAAAACTTCCGATGGTTGTCGAACCACAATTGTTTACTGCTCTTAATTTATCTAAAATAATCAGAATCTTCCATACAATACAGACATACCAACATACCAGTTGTACTCCACCCAGACATTATCGAATATACTAGAAAGTCATTTATGGTCCACATGAGGGCAGCGCACATCTGAAAATTTTTCCGTTTGAAAATATCATAAGTTTGAACCCCAACACCCCCAAAGACATTTCAACTTCGCTATCAATGGATGCAAGAAAATATCTATCTTCCCCTTTGGATTCGTAGGCCCCGACACTAACACAGTCAAAACATAAATTCTTTTTTCATACATAAGTCTGGAGGCAAATTATATGGCATCACCACCACAGGCCACACAGAATATTAAAATCCAGATTGACCAAATGGCTGAAAACCTTCAGAAAATAAACCCAGCCTAACATTTCAAACTTTAGTAGAAAAATCAAGAAAACACCCATCAAAATGTTTTCAAGGAGGTGCATCAGAAGGGTGACACATCTTTTCGTTCCCCATATAATGCTCTGAATGCCACCTCATTTCATTAGCTATTACGGTTGATGCATACAATCTCTAAAACCTTGGTGTTATTGAAAAATAGTGCATCTTCTTATACGACACCTTTAACTTACGTATATACAATCTATTTCTAGAACCCCTAACTTTTTGCTTGTACCGAGCATGCCCACATATTTTACAACTGTCAAGGTCACTGTCATCACGCCAGTATGTCATACAGTTGTTCACACAGCAATGAATCACATGTATGGGTAATCCCAAGCCTCTAACTAACTTCTTCATACTATAGAAATCAAATGGTTTCAGATTATATTGTGGGAATAATTCTTGAATGAATTTAGACATATCAAACCATACCTGCAAACACCCATGTCTACACTTTATTTCTAACATACTCATGGCTGTAGAAAGTTGAGTATGCTTAGAATTTCTCTCATATATAGGTTTGTCTCCAGCTCGAATCATGTCATAGAAATTCCTTCCCTCGGCATTGGGTTCCTCATCTGGGTTGAATTCAGGTCCCGCATCATCAAAAAACATTTTATGGTATATAGTGTGTTTAATATTATCCGAGACTATCTGATCAATTTCACTTAGTGACACCTGTATTGAAATTGAACACTTCTGGTGGACTTGCTTCTCACCATGGTATATCCAAACATAGTAATCCATCACAAAACTATTTCTATACATATACATCTTCATAGTCTTAACATTCAAAAATTTTTTATTCTGATATTTAACTAAAGTGCAAAGATACTTTATATATGTACCACCATTTACACACTCAGGGTGTCTCAGAGCAAACTCAACAAATTCATTAACTTTATCCCCCCATTCATTAGAGAACATTCTATTCACTATTCGACCTTTGTACATCCATTCACGATCGTCTTCCATAACTAGTTAAAAAAATCATTTTATTTAACAAATGCAATTGTCTCTAATTATAGTTATATATAATTATATAGACATTTATTTAGATATACACATATAGTTTTAAATAATGTTGTATGTTGTTATACATGTAATTATAAATATAGTTACATGTGGTTATACATATAGTTATACAAATAGTTAAACATATATTTATACATGCAGGTTTATATATTTTTTCATTTAATTTTATATATTTATACATATAGTAATGTATAGGTATAGATATAGTAAAATAATTTTTATAGACAGTACTATATACAAATATATATTAAATATATGCTGTAAATTTCATACAAGTAATATATAGTTATATATTAAATATATACAAGTAATAATTAAATATAGTAAGATACAAGTAATAATTTTTTCATACAAGTAATAATTTTTTATAGACAGTACTATATACAAGTACTATATAGAACTTTTAAAGTTTATACATATAGTAAGATACAATTATTTATAGTTATATATTATTTTATATATAATATATAGTTATAAATAGTTATTATAATTAAATATATAGTTATATATAGATATATTCATACAAGTAGTTATAAGTAGTTATACATAAATATAAACAATGTTATAAAAAAATATTTTGCTTTAATTATATTAATACATATATGTATATATAGTTACAAATATAGTTATATATAATTATATAGACATTTATTTAGATATACAAATATTTATATATAATTATACATATAGTTTAAAATAATGTCATGTGTTATTATACATGTAATTATAAATATAGTTACATGTGGTTATACATATAGTTACAAATATAGTTAAACATATATTTATACATGTAGGTTTATATATTCGTTCATTTAATTTTATATATTTATAAATATAGTAATGTATAGGTATGATATAGTAAAATACTTTTTTATATACTATTATATACAAATATATAATAAATATAAGCTGTAAATTTAATATTTAAATATAATTATGCATAAAACTTTTAAAATTATACATATAGTAAGATACAATTATTTATAGTTATATATTATTTTACATAAATATATATAATTATAAATAGTTATATATAATTAAACATATAGTATATTCATACAAGTAGTTATAAGTAGTTATACATAAATATAAACAACATTATAAAAAAATATTTGGCTTCAGTTATATTAATACATATATGTATATATAGTTACAAATATAATTATATATAACTATATAGACATTGATTTAGTTATACAAATATTTATATATAGTTATACAAATATTTATATATAGTTATACATATATAGTTTAACATTATGTTGCATGTTGTATTACATGTAATTATAAATATAGTTACATGTTATTATACATATAGTTACACATATAGTTAAATGTTTATTTATACATGTAGGTTTATATATTTGTTCATTTAATTTTATATACTTATACATATTGTTATGTATAGGTACAGATATAAAAATACATTTTTTATATACTAATATATACAAATATATATTAAATTTAAGTTGTAAAGTATATATTTAAATCTTTTTATGTATAAAGCTTTTATAGTTATACATATATTAAGATACAATTATTTATAGTTATATATTATTATTTATATAATATATAGTTATAAATAGTTATTTATAATTAAACAAATAGTTATATATAGATATATTTATACAAGTAATGATAAGTAGTTATACATAAATATATACAATGTTTAAACAAATATTTTAATTTAATTATATGAATACATATATGTATATATAGTTACAAAAATTGTTAAATTTAATTATATAGATTTTACATATTTATACAAATATTTATATATAGTTATACACATATAGTTATAAATATGTATGTAGTTAAAGATATAATTATATTTAACATTTATATAGTTATACATTTAGTAAAATATAATTATATATAGTTATATATTAGTATACATATTGTATATATTTTTTAGAAATATAGTTATGTAGAAGTATACATATAGTTATCCATTATTATATAGTTACAAATTAGTTATGTAAAGTTATAAATATAGTTATAAAAATAGTTTACTTTATTATAAATATAGTTATAAATACTTTTATATAAAATGTCATATGATTATATAATTAAACATGTTATCTATATAATATTTGTGAATAAAATATTATTATAAATGTTACTTAAATATTATTATATTTATATGTAACACTTTTATAAATAATATATAGTATATATATCGTATTTATATAAACATTATAAATATTCTATATTTATATAAAAATAATATGTACTATAAATATTTACAAAATTGTATAAACACTATAATGTTACAAAATTGTTATATAAAAAAATATATAAATGGATAGTTTAATGTAAATATTGTATAGATATTTATAAACATTAATACCTATGAATAAATATTTATATATAACATTATATGTTTATATAAACATATCAATGCGTATTTATAATGTAATACATTTATATATATTAAAATATAGACATTTATACATAATATTATACGCTTATATAAATGTATAAAAGTATATATATACTATTATAGACATTTAAGATTAACATTATATAAAAGTTTGATTTAACATTAATCATTATATATATTAAAGTATAGACATTTATACATAATGTCATAAGATTATATAAATAAAAACCATTAACATTATGATTATTCGGATGCAAAAATTCTGTAATTGAAATCAAAATCACTAAAACCCTAAAAATCTAAACAGTAGAAGAACAAATATTAAACATGAAAAATTATAGTTTAATTAATTGTGTCGAGTCAAAATAATATTTGGTTAAATGAAATTGAAGAAAAAATTAAGAAATTTGGAGGAGAAATAAAAAAACCTAATACTCGATAATACTGGAAAAATGAAAATCCGATTGTCTATATATAATTCAGAGAGACGAAGATATGTATAAGTTTTTTGAAGGAGAAGAACAAAGAAAAACTTACCTGGATTCAGAAGAAAGATCAAATTTTATCAATTTCATGCTTATAGTCGCCTCTAATTCGAAAAAATGATCGAGTTTCAATGAATTTAGGTTTCAATGACTTAGCAAATGATTTTCAAATCAAAAAATTAAAACAATGAATTACGACCAAAATTATGGTCAGTAAACGGTCAGTGAGAAAAAATTTATAACTATTTGGAAGTCTACTTTACCGACCAATTTTAATAGTAATATATTTTTGGTCACAACATGGTCAGTAATTTGTTGGCAATTTTATTCGCTATTTTCATCCTAATTTACTCACCAATTTCAGACCAAAAATATTTGGTTAGTATTTGGTCGTTAAATGGTCAGTAATTACCAACCTTTATATTCAGTCAGATTTGGTTAGTAATTACGAGGTTATAAATATATTGAATAACCACTTTACCGACCATTTTTAATAATAATAATTTTTTTGTCGTTAAATGGTCGGTAATCTTTCAGGAATGTGTTTCGCTAATTCCATCCTAATTTACAAACTAATTCTCAACAAAAAAATAATTTGGTTGGTAATATATGGTTGGTAGTTGGTCGGAAGTATTTTTTTCTGATGCACCATTTGATCTCCTAATTGGTCGTTAATTGGTCAGTGATTAGTGACCTATATACATGGTCGGTAAATGGTCAGTAAGTATGAAGTTATAAATAATTTGAAAATCCATTGTACCAACCAATTTTAATGATAATATATTTTTGGTCGTTAAATGGTGGTAATATATTGGATAACCACTATACAGACTGATTTTCGACCAAAAATATTTAGTCGGTAATTATGGTTGGTCTTTGGTCGAAAATTTTTTTTTTCGAGACCCTTTTTTAGTCAATAAATGGTCGTGATGTGGACAACAATTACGACCAAATTTTTAGGTCGGTAATTTGGTCGGTGTTCTCTTAATTTTTAGTAGTGTCTATTGATCGTGAGAAATCCATTTTTAGATAATTGACAAACCCTCATTGATGTCAATAAGAGAGATTTCACTCTTTGTATAGGTAAAAAACAAGTAAAATTCAATATTTTAAAAGGCTTGTAAAGTCTTGCCGTTGATGAAATTGATTGTTGGAGGATAGATACTTTCCTCTGCACAATATAGCAATAAAACAAAGTTAGTCATTACATTCAATGAGTCCATATATAATAACTCATCAGTTATGGTAAAAAACTTACTTAAGTTTGCATATTATTTATAGTGAATGCCAAAAAATCAATATTTTTATATTGTTTTCTTTTATTAATTGTAATTTACATATGACACTACAAGTATAACTTGAGAAACTCTCATTAATATTATTTTAATTTTGACCACTTGTTCACAAATGATTCATCATTCTTCTTGTGCATATGCTTTTATACTTCAATTAGAGTTGGTGGAAGTCCCAACCCAGCCTCATGAAAATAAATAATAGTTACTATTAATGTACATGATACATTTTCACACATATATTATCATTTTCATTCTAAATATTTAAATAATAACAAAATATTAAAGATAATATTTCCAAATCTACTGAATATTGGTATGTTGCCGTTTAACCTCCATCTAGGACAAGATCTTGAATTCCTCACAATTCTAGTATTCCCACCACTTATTTCAAACATTAAGTGGGATATTATTAGGCTTTACATCTTTACAATACTTTTTTTAATATTTTTCAAGTTTGCCATTGTATCTCACACTTACCATATATTTCCAAGTATCCTTCATTGAGACCATAAAAACATTATTCTATTTGTATTTTTTTAGCAAAAACTAAATAAAATAATAATACATTGTAATGCATTTATTTTAAAAGTAAATCATATTAGACCAAATTGAAAAACAAATAAATTCATGAAAATCGTACCTCAAATTCTTCCCAATAAAATTCTTTCATAGTTGGGAGCACTTTGCTCTATATTATATCCTCCGCAACTAGTTTCTCCTTAAATATCTTCCTAATTATACGAGAAGTAGAAGGAATAAACTTGTAAGTAATTTAACATTAACACGTATATATACATATAAACAAAATACACTAATTTTTTTGCTACTAAGTTAATATTTTCTTCATTTATATTTATTATCCAAAACTTTGTAATACAAATATTATATTAATTGTAAATGATAATGTTCAATAAGTAGCAATATCATACATTCATACTTTGTTATTAATTTTAATTGCCATATTTCAAACATTATAATTTACTTAGAATTTCATTTACATTTTATTTTACATTTTTTTAAACAGAAATATTAATAATGATAATGCATGCATATAGTAAATGTAAAAAAACTACGTACTATTATTATCAATTGTAAGTCGAGTGAATATTGTTTCATAAATTGTCTAAATTATGGATTGTAAATATTCTACTAGTGTTGATGCTACAGTGCCAACGCATAGGTCTCCTAGGATAGGTGATACGGAGCTATCAATACCTTCCAGTATAAAATGTGATAAAGATGAAATATCAGTGGCAGTCAATCTATGTCAGTCATGATGAGGTGATGTCAACATCATCCATATGTCTAGGAGAATGCAGAGAAATATTTGTAGGATTTTCATCCCTGAATATATGTAGATTTCCTCCTCCATGAGTTCTTAGTTGACTTCCTCTATCCCTGCCCATATATTTAGATCCTTGGCCACTTGAATAGTTATCTCTCATACTTAATTCAAGTTATATAAATATAAAAATATATAGAGGTAATACAAACACATTATGAAAGTATCATAATAAGAAAATATAATGATAAACACAACGACATTCAAAAAAGTAGATAAAAATATTTATTTAATATCCAAATTGTAACAATTACAAAATAATCAAGACAACATAACAAGATAGTCAAAAAATTTCTAGTCATCATCATAAATTTCTAACAAATCAACTCCATATATATATTAATCGTCATCTGATTTTGCAATTAATTTTTCTTCATTATCTCTTTTAACATAGTCATCATCAATGTCAAAATAGTTTCCACCTTACAAACAATATTTGAAGCCAGTCATCTGCACAACGTAAGTTTGGATGAAATTTCACATTATTCTCTAGAAATGCAATTACACACAATGGAGTGAAAATAAAATTGTTTTTAATAACTTCTACATTTGATCTTTGTTTTATTTTACATATTTCCCACTAGTTAACCATATGGATTTTTTCTTGTGGTTGGATAAGTGGTATAACACACTTGTTCGGCTTGTACCTCAAGAATAAATAGTTTGTACTTATGATAAAATTTGAAATGATCTTTTAATTTTTTTAGTTGTTCAATTATTTGTTATCTTTCAACCTTCCAATTACATACCCTCAAAAATTTTTATGTTAATCATTATTATTATAAACTTTTAGTATTTGTTTAATTATTTATAAATTATTCATTGTTAAAGTTGCACCATTGATATAAGTTGTTCTTTTAAAAATTATTACATTTCAACTAATCCCAGTAAGCAAACAAAGTCCAAATTAATTAGCATGTTTAAAACAATAGGTAAATAATAAGATGCACAAAAATTGCATACCTCAATTATATAACATAAAAATATAACAAATTCTAGTATGTGAAAAAAAATTAAAATATATAATTTATCAATTAGAATGAGATTAATTCAACAAAATAAGAAGAGAGAACCAAATAAGAATGTTAAACTTGAAAAAAAATACTTTAGGTAACAATAAAAAGCTTGAAAGGTGCTATTCCCATATACAATATATATGGGCTAAATTGAAAGAAATAATTTGATATTTCAATTATGAATGATTAGCGAGACGATCAATAATTGGAGGAAATTAATTCCAAAAAAAATCGGACGACCTTGGAATCGAAATTTAAAACTCTCAAACCTTAACTTTTTTTAAGTTTTGAAGTATTTTTCGATAAATTAATTATCATAATTTAGTGATGAATTTTTTTTCTAGTTCTAAATTAGCGACGAATAATTCCATCACTTAATATTTTAAAATGAAATACATACGAATGTGTATGATATTTCTCATCCAGCGACTGTATTTATTACCATCGCTAAATGTAGAAATGGATTAGTAATTAAATATTCCATTTCTAAAAAAAACATAGATATATAAATTTCCATCACTAAATATCACACAAGCATATATGCTCACCACGACTTATCATAATTAGTGACTGAATTAAAAAGGATATAACAATCCATTGCTAATTAGTAATGGATTTTTTTTGTGTTTCTAATTTTGTCATAACTTTCATTTCAATTTCTAATATGTTTTAATTCCTTCCTAGTTTTAGAAATGGAATTGAGCATTTATAATTTATATTTATAATTGCTTCTTTTCTTGTAGTGTATATATATAAATATAAATAAACACACACACATACACATAAATATGTATGTATATATGTATATATATGTGTGTGTGTGTGTGTAAAAATATATAGATATATAAACATGTGTGTATATATAGTATTACACACACACACACATATAATTATATAAATATATGTCGATATATAAGTACATATATATATAAACCTACATGAATATATAAAAATATATATCTATATATATACACATATACATATACACACACACATATACATACACACACACACACACATATAAAAATATTTTATTATATATTTGTATATATGTTTATGTATATTTTTATTTATGTGTTTATATATCTAAATATATTAATATTTAATTATATTAATGCATATTATTGTATAATTTATATATACCACATCAAATTATTTTGATGCATGTGTTCGGATGATTAAGGATTGTTTTGTATGGTGACTGACATATGTTCGAACCTCAAACATAACAAGCTCATTTTAATAGATATTGTGTAAAAAAAAATAGTTTCTAAATTCGAAAACTGATTTTCGAATATTAGACAATGATTTCAAATTGGAAAACTAATTTTTTTTTTCTTAAATATTCGAGGGACAAAATTAGGTTGATGCATTTTAGGACACTAAAACTTAATTATTTTTGAATTAGTGTATTTTAAAAAAAAAATAAAGTTTTTTTTTTTGGAAAATTAAGTTTAGAGGGTCCAAAACAATAATATTTATATTTTGGTCCTCTTTTCAAAAATTATAATTAAAAATACCCAAAACGAAAAATATTTATGTTTTGGGCTTAAAAAAATCAATACACAACAAATATACCCTTTTAATCTATCCATGTAGCCCATATAATTTAACATTATGCATAAACTCATATTTCTATAAACTCGTTTATGCATGACCTAATGAACCCTTTATGCATAATGTTATGCATAAACACATAACTTTATGTAAAAACATGTTATGCATAACTCATGTATAAACACATAATGATATGCATAAAGACGTTATTCATTGCGTTATGCATTACATTTTGCATAACAAGTTATGCATATTAGTGTTAAATGTTATGCATAACTTTATGCATAACACGTGTTATGCATAACTCATGGTATGCTTATGCATAAACACGTTATGCATAACAATAGTGTTCAGGGTCGATTGAAATATTGTCTGAAAATTAAGAATAGTTACGGAACAAATTATTGGTCTGACTGTTAGGTTAATTTGACTTTGATCTTTTTAAATGTTTAATTTTTGTTAGAAAAATTTACCGAAAAGTACACAGTGAAAAAACTTTTTGAGTTATCAAAATTTTCAATCGAACTATGTAAATAAATATATTTCAAATTGTCCAATATATATATATATGCTTCTCTACTTATAAAAATAAACTACCACAAATAATACAAAATCATAAAAAATATTCTACCCCCAAAATTACCAAAATAGCTTATACACACACAAAGTTACAATTTCCAAATTATTACAAATCATACAAAGTATAAAGGTATTTGAAAACACATGTAGAATTATGTTTTCAATTCTATACCTAGTTTAGAAGAAATTTGAGCATTACTATCATAGCAAGAGCATAACATAAGCACAACACGAACACAACACAAATATAGCATGAGCGCAGCACGATCACAATTTCTTCAAAACACTGAAAGAACTCCATAGGTACTAGACACAAACTTCACATGATTTAACAAATGATTCTAGCAACCTTATAAACATAAATAGAAAATGAGAGTAAACTACATTTTTTAAATATTACTAAAACTTAGAATAAGTTCTAAAATATTTAACAAATGTCCAATAGAGTAATTAATGGAGTCCAGAGTAATATGTAAATCAAAAATGACAATAATTCTTATTTTTATTAACACAAGCAAGAATGAAAATGAGAATCCAAGTATTCTTATTTCAATTTTCACACACAACACTTAAACAAAAATTCACACTCTCAGTTTGTTCACGTGCACATACTATTCATAATACACACGCCCACACATTGTTCACACTCTTCACAAAAAACACAAAGATGCAAAATGTCTCTTTTATTCACGCCACAATAATACTCAATCACAGAACACTATTCACTATCATGCAACATAAAAATTATCCCATGTTTCATGTATACACCAAAGACATTTTAAGAATAAAGTCCTACTTTGCAAAAAACACAAATAGGATGATTTCCATTTTCATAAATAGTCACCACACGTGACTTTTTTGTTTGGTGCGAGAGCATCCCCATTTTCTTTTTGTTTTAACATAAGTTTTTGTCATTCATTTCTATATGCACACATCTTTTATAACCCAAAACTAACCTTTTTTTTATTGATACACATACCTTTTAAATGTGAGCACACACTCCCATTTATAAATAAAAAAACCCAAATAAAAAAAAAACAAACAAACAAAACATATAATAACTCGTTTGCCCAAAACTGGGTAAATCTAACAATATTCCCCTCTAACATATTTTGGCAATCAGAGACACGTTCTTGGTTTGGGCTTAGTGAATATAAATCACAAAAAAAATTTAGGTTATTAAACCATTTCTCATTCCCCATACAAGAAAAAGTTTAATAGAAATTACAATATCATGAGAACTTAACTTTTCTTTCCGAGCTATCAACTCCCACTTGATCCAATTGATCACATAGAAATGCTTAAGTAAAAATAATTTTTTCAACTCATAAGAGTCCCTTTGATTAGTGTGATCCCTATAAGTGGTTGAAGTAAAAGTCATGTTATTAGTGATTCCTTCGATATTTTTTTCGTCTCGAAATGCACACATGAGAAATCTAGATTGACCGCTATCAATCTCCTCTAAAAAAATTGTATAATAGTATCATTTTCTCTAGTAGTGCCAACTATCCTACCATCATTAAATGGCTATTATATAGTGGGTGTGAACTACTTTCATGTGGAAAGTATATTATCCATACTAACTTTCCCAGGCTAAGAGTCAAGTCTAGTATTTTGCCGCCAAATATTTATTGGATTCAAGCTAGCCCTAGTTGAAGTAATATATATGGAATTTACCCTTTAACCAGTTGCTATAGTCAATATTCCTTTATATAAGTTCCAATAATTCTTTTTTGAATTTGGCCAAATGACCCATGTTATCCAACATTTTTATGGATAGCGAGTTCATCAAAATCTTCGGGATATATCAGATTCGGATATCCCTAATTAATTGTTGGTATCTCATATTTGTATCCAGACAATATCATTGATACCAAATATGGTTGAGGCTTTTCTATCACCTATCCTAACTATTCCATAGTCCTTGGATAAAAAGTCAAAAATAAGTTTGGGTTTGGTGTGATGTGTAAGGTTGCAGTTGTATCAGCTACCTAGTTGATGGTCATATTGATTCTATAGGACTATTAGTTGACTGAGTTTTTGCTCTCTTATTGATGGTCATATTATCAGTCCATTTTTGCTACATTGTGAATATATTCCAATAATGCTTGTATTGAAATGGGTTTCCAATTAACATAGCAAATATTTCTTTTGCTTCATCAACTTGAAATACATTTGAAATTTTTAATTTATAGTTCAAATATCAAATCATACTAGTGTCTAAATTGAAAGTTTAAATCCTAAATTATTTTGCTCGGTGTGTCCACTTTGTCAAAATCTTACAATTTGACTATGAAAACCAATAAATTTGCTGTATTTTGCATTTAAATCAGTCCAATGACTTTTAATAGAAGACCGATAACACTCTTTATGATTGCCTCCATTAAGTGCTAAGTATTGTAATATTCTTTGCCAGAAATATACCACCTTATTGCTCATTCCTAGTAATTTCATCTTTGCTCGTATTAAGCCATGCAGACATAATTAATTTAGTGGGGATTGTGTTTTGGTGCACCCAAAAAAAGATATTTAAAAAAAAGTAACCCCATTTTTAATATTTCAAAAAAAAAATGTACCAAATTATTGATAAATTAAAATTCATGGCATTCAAATATATTAATCCTAAACTACCCTCGCCTTTCTTTCCTTTCCCTCATCCTCGCCCTTGCCCCTCGCCCTTGCCCTTACTCCTCGCCCATCTCCTGTCTCTCCTCGCCCCTCCCATGAGCTCCTCGAGCTCAATCATGGAGCTCGCTAGATTTCCAAGTTGGAGCTCGCTAGGCGAGGGTGAGGGTCAAGGGCGAGGGCAAGGGCAAGGGCAAGGGTAAGGGATAGGGAAGAGGGTCATGGGTAGTTTAGGATTAATGTATTTGAGTGCCATGAATTTTAATTTATTAATAGTTTGGTACCTTTTTTTGAAATATTAAAAGATTGGTTAATTTTCTTTAAATATCTATTGGTCGGTGCACCAATAAAAAATTCTCCCATTAATTTATCTTCTTATACAGAGAAGTTTTTTATTCTTTGTGATTTTCTCAATCTTGGAACGACTTTATTTTGTATGGCGCCAATACTATGGGATTGCTCTAAATAGTATCACTATCAACATATAAATCGGTATCATTCTTGAGCAAATCAGTTAAGGAACTACCATGTTGCATATCCATCTGCAAAAAAAAAATCTAATCAATTTAATAAATGAGCATTTTATAAAGTATACAAATAAATCTATACATTATAAAATTTTTAATTAATTTAAAGAATTAGCAATTTA
Source organism: Sapria himalayana (assembly GCA_029783825.1). Classification (NCBI taxonomy): domain Eukaryota; kingdom Viridiplantae; phylum Streptophyta; class Magnoliopsida; order Malpighiales; family Rafflesiaceae; genus Sapria; species Sapria himalayana. The sequence continues at coordinate 55,345 of JAREIK010010090.1, read as the reverse complement.
TCAATTTAAATCTAAAAAAAAATCAACTTGTCAATTTAAAAAAATGTGCAATTTATTTTATAAAAAAATTATAATCAATTTAAAAAATGGGCAATTTATAAAATATACAAATGAATCTATCAAAAATAAAATTTATAATCAAGTTAAAAAATTAGCAATTTATATATTTTAATTTATAAATTAAAATTTGAATTGAGAGAAGGCAAACACCATTTTTTATGTTTGGATTTCTTCCTCTTCCTCCTCTTTCATTATTTCTTCCTATTCCTCCTTTCACAGAATGGCTCTCTCCACAATGGCTCTCTTCCTCCTTGTTTCTTTCTTCACCCTTTCTACCATGGCTTTCTACACAATGACAAAAAGGCTAGGGTTTGGGCTAGGGTTAAGAGAAACCAATAGATTCAGAGAAGCTAGGATTTCAAAGGCAAGTATTCAAGGTAAGTTTCTTTCAATTTGAATCTCTATATTTGTAAAGAAATTGAAATAGAATATAGATGTTGAAAGAATCGTTGAGATGCACAGGAGCCATCAATGATGATTTTGCATTCTTCTGCATCTCTCTCTAAAGTTATCAAATATGTCACCACTTTCATGGATAATATTTTGCCAACTCTGATGCCATCTTCCCTGGAGCATTGTTTTTTGTGATTTGGGTGGCATTTTAATAGTTATGCGGATGACACCCTTGATAGCAACTCCCTTTTGAGTTGCTCTAAGGTTCCATTGTCTACTGGGATTTCAATTGATTGGCAAGTAGAATTGGCTTTTTGTTTGATACCGTATCAGAAAAAACTTACTTTTTTAGTTGGAAGAATATATTCTCTCCCCTGCATATATCATACTACTCAATACAAGAAAGATTGTGTAAGGTTATTATTTGATCCTCCCTACCTCTCATAAAATGTATATACAACAATATTGGTATATATAACAATTATATGTGCCTTAACACACGCACACACACACATAAATGTGTGTGTGTGTGTGTGTGTGTGTAAAATATGTCTATATATGTTTAACTTTCACAAGAATGGAGTCTTAACATTCCAAGATTGAGGTTGGGTAAGATTTTGGCAAAAATTAAGTGAGTCTTCTCTACTATTGTGAGCTTTGTGTGCAGGGAATTCAGCAGATGCTTGCTTTATTCAAAAACAATATTATATATATATATATATATATAACAAAAAGATGGGATATGTGCAAAATAAGATAATGAGAGAAAAACTAGCATGAACATACTGAATACAAGAGAAAAAGAGATAAGGAAGCAATGTACCCAAGCAAAAGTAAGATAAGAAAGAGAGCATAAATTGAAATTCCCTATTAGTATAATCTATATAGTGGTCTTAATTTCTCAAAGGGAGTGTTATGACTCTATTATGATGTCTAGTTTTAAGAATTAAATGATATTTCAAAAGTTAATTGGATGAGGGTCTATCACTCGATATATCAAATATATGGGCTATGTAAGTAAAGTTAATTTTTGTCCATGTATAGATCTCATAGGGATTGTATAAGTAGTTTGCTCAATTAACAGTAAGTCAATTCTTATTCTAATCAGAAGGATAAAACTAAGTTTCTGATTTATTTTTAGATTCTAGGGTTGGTCATTTCTATATGTATATTGACCTATCTAGATTGCCTAATTGTTATTATTATTGGTTATATATTTAAAGTTAGATTATTGTAAAAAAAATCTAGAGCTTTACTGGCATAAAAGGTGGTTTTCATATATTGGTTCTTCCTCAATAGAGGTTTTCTCATAGTTGTCACATTGGTACATTAGCACTAAAATAATAAATTCTTTGCTCGAGATTCATTTTTAATTCGATATCTTTTAGTTAACGCATCAATTGTCTTTGATGGTTACTTAGTATATATATTCTTATTCTTTGATCTCATATATTATAAAATGGTGAACTTATATGATATTAAAAATATTTATTCTTTTAGTTTTTTAAGTTTCATATTGATGATAATTAATGTTTTCTCTCAAATCTCACTAGTATGAGTCATATGATAAAAAATAACTCAAAAAATTATCATCACCTTAAGAGTCACCTCTACTCATGTGTATCATATAGTTTACCTATCATTATTCATCACGATGGCACATGACACCCACACTAATGAAAAACACTTAGGAAACATTTTAGAAAAACTCTCGTATCAATTAAGAGACAGTTTATCTATGATATTTATATTGGATTGACATCGTAAGCGACATACTCACATGATTAAATTTGTCTCAACATTGAGTTTTGACATATAAGTTTATTGCATACATCACTTTTGAAAGAGTTTTTACTTTATTTTTATATTTATGCATGAATGTGATTTATGGCTTATTTGTCACCATCCATAATTTTAATATGCATAAATATACTGATAGTAAAATCCTAATTTTAATTCTAAATAATAATTAGTCAGTAATCAAATCACAATACAAATCAAACATAAAATCTATCAATTATATATCCATCATAAGAAATAAAGTACACCAAATATAAATCTCAATTTAGCCTAATATCAAGGGTATCTAAATAATAATTACTCAATTTAGCCTAATCTCAATTAGGATATATAATTACTCAGTAATTATATATCCTAATTTCAAATTATATGAAATAATTTGAAATATAACTTGTTGAATTTTTGATTTTCAATTACAACTTTCAAGAGTATCTAAAAATTAAAATGTTTACCATAAATATTATTCATATATCTCATATCTACACATAGGTTGGAGTTTAAATTTATACTCCTGTATTAGGGTTTATGCTTGTGTTTTACATTATTTATTTGTTCATTGATTTCTCCTAGAATTGGAAAAATTTTTGTTATAAAACCTTAGTTTTTTCACCTTTTATAATGACCATGCTTCTCTTTTTTTTTTGACTCCATGTTCCACTTTATACTCAAACATCTAAGTGCATTTTTTAAGTGGGAAATATTCGGACAGCGAAAGGGTAGCAACTTTAGCTTTCCATTTTTGTAACACAAAGTTATAATGCCAATGAATCATGTCGAGCTACCCATTTTTAGAGTCATGCCAACATGACATGATCCATTTGATACCTCTAGTCACAGTGTTGGTAATAACTATTACTCATGTATTTGTTTTATATGACATGAAGTCATAGCATTGAGCATGACCATTACTCATGCATTTCTACTTTGTAACATAAAGTCATAGTACTTGAATGATTGTGGCTCATACATTTTGATTCTATAACCCAAAGTCACATTATTGGGATTGACCGTGACTTTGGCATATTCACTAGAGCAAAAAGTCAAAGTGTTAGAGAAAATCCAATGCATAATCTTTAATATTTATGGTTTTGTAATTAGAAAGTTATGCCACTATTGGATGTCATGGCTTTTAGTAAAAGTTGAATACTCAATAATTACTATGTAAAATTAACATTATAGTCATAAAAATATCATTGAGATAGTGTGGCTATAATTTCAAGAAAATTTTGCATCCAACGAGAATATGTTATATAATATAATATTACATCAATAAAATTATAGAATCATGACATACAAATATTATCATAATTATTTTTTAGAGCTTTGACAAAGAATTGATGTCAAAACTACCCTATAATTTCATGGGGTGTAATAAAATCATAACATGATGAATGCTATGATTTTACATAACTTTTTGCTCTACTTTTACTCCACAATTTTACCAATTCTTATATTTTATAGAAAAATTAACCATATTTACTACTATTTAATATAATCCTTTCAAACTAGAATTTAATAAAATTATTCTTTTTAAAGCCAAGTCTTATAGCAATGATTCAATAATATCATTATAGTGGGAGGATATTAGAAGATCTAAATGGACATGTCATAATGTTCTATGAGTTTTATGATATAGTTAAAATAAATGGAGTTTGTCCGGATACTATTTGTTATATCTATTTTTTTTTTGAGATACAAGATATGAATTGTGTTCTAATGCTTATTTTGATGTTCGATTCAGAGTTGGGATGAACTTGTACAAGCTTTCATCATAATTTTCTTCTTACCTCAAATTACCTCATTATATTATGGAGTGAGATAATCTAATTCCACTAGGAGGAGATATATATTTTATATGATGCTTGAGATTAATTTAAAGAGATAATGAAGAAATACCCTTAGTATGAATGTGAGTTTTAGTTTCAAGCTCACATTTTCTACAATAGGCTGAATTACAAGATAAAGAATACCATTTATGTATCTTCAGGTGGGTCAATAATGAACATATCACCAGAGAAATGATGTTATTTATTTGACAAGTTAGCAAATAATAACTACTAATCTTTGAATATCATATCTTTGGGAGAGAGCAAGCCGAAGTGTAGGAGTTAAACATAATTACCATGATCGAGGCAAAGATGAAAGAATTACTTAAAAAGCTGAAATATTAAGAGGGAGAAGCCAAATGGATTGAGAGAAATCATTATTTTTTAACTACAACAAATACTAAATTTTGATCTCATTAATGAAGTAGAGGAGGCCAATAGTTTTCAAGGTATATAGTATGTGTTTTTACCAATACTAATATTCCCATGCATCATTATTTGAACATAAAAAATCATGAAAACCCTTTACATAGAGGCTATTGAAATGGGCAGTAGAATGCTGGATAAGTCCCAAAAAATTTTGAGACTAAATCGATGTGATTCATATTCAAAGAGGATCGAGCTCAAATTATCAATATTCAAAGGGTGAAAATTTTTTTCTAACAATAATAAATTAATAGCATTACTAACCAAGATAAAATTAAAAAAAAATGATCTTCAAGAAGATCATATGGAGAGGCATGAGATAAAATTAGAATATACTAATGTGGTGATGAAATATATATAGAATAAAATCAAACATTTTATATTAATAGTGAATGAAAAGTGTATCAATTAATTATTGAGTGATTTTGAGACAAACAAGAAGAACTACTTCTCAATTATACTTAGAAGTAGCAAATATCTTGAGGCGTAACAAATAAATAAAGCTAAAAAGAGAGAGTTAGAATTGATAGTGCCATGATATTTCTAAAAGTCAAGGCTCCTACCATGGTATTTTCAAAAGTTATAGCCCCCAACTCTATGACATTCACAAAAGCCATGATACTCAATGAATAGAATGCCTCTCTCATCTTCTCAATTATGACAAACAAAAAAGGATTAAAGGAGGATCAATTGAAAATTACCCAAAGCACTAGATATATGAAAATGATGGAGAATGATATTAAAAGTAATTTTCATCTAAATCATTCTTTTCCACAACATTTTAGAAAGTTGAAATTGGATGAAAATTTTGATAAACTACTTTATTTTTTTCCAAAGTTGTAAGTATAAATTTTGTTTGTCGAAGTATTTTCTTAAATACTGAAATATGTAAAATTCATCAAGGATGTCGTGGATAATAAGGGAAAGTTGAATACGTATAGAATTGCGAATATGATTGAGAAATACAGTACAAATATTTAATGAAAACTCCTAAAAAAGATGAATGATCCAGAATGTTTTATGATAATATATATAATTGGAGAGCACACTTTCCAAAAGATATTATATAATTTGAGATTAATTATCAACTTAATGTCTTTGTATATAGAGTGAAGACTGAACCTCGATGAGATCATTCCAACCTTTCTCTTACTATAAATGCCCAATTGATCAACTAAGCACACAATAGGTATTATTGAAGATTTATTAGTTAAGGTTAATATATTTAATTTTTTTCATGGATTTTATGGTGTTTAATTTGGAGGAAGACTAAAATACTCTATTGATCTCGAGATAGCCATTTTTAGCTACTTGCAAACCCTCATTGATGTCAATAAGAGAGATTTTACTCTTTGTATAGGTAAAAAGCAAGTAAATTTTAATATTTACAAAGGATGTAAAGTACTGACGTTGATAAAAATGATTATTGGAGGATAGATAACTTCCTCTAAACAAAATGGCAACAAAATATGGTTTTTTGGTGATAAGATTTTGCATATAACTTCTGGTCCGATAAAGATGAGGAAGATGACATAGAAGAGAGAAAATGAAGTTATGAAAGTGAAGCTGAAATTGAGGAGGATGACTTCTATGAAGTCATGACATTCTTCAATGTTATGATTTTAAAAGGCTCACAAGAAGAGTACTCCTAGGAGATACAAAAAAAGTGAAATACCTACGTTATTTTCACAATTGAATGGAGAAAAAGATATATAATATTGAGAGAATATACCAATAGTAAAAATAGAGGTAGAATCCCAACTAGTAATTGATGAAATTATAAATGAAGATATAATGAAAACAAAAATTCAAGAGGATCAAAAGGAATGAAAAAAAGAAATGATACAACAATGAAAGTCCCACCTTTGACCAACATCATGACTTAGGAGATACATAAACTAAAGGAAGAAGTCGTGACAAACCTTAGTCCATGACTTTGGAAATCTAGAAAGAAAATGCTCAAAATATAGCTGAAAAAAACAATGGCTATCCAAATAGTCATGGCATCTAGAGAGGGTGAACCCAAATAAGTAAGCCAAGAAGCTATGATGATCCAAAAATCTATAACATCCTTAGAAATAGAAGAAAAAGATAAAGGTTCCAAAAAATAAATTATGTAATATGATTCAATGTTTAAAGAAAATTTGAGAAGAAAAGTGGAAGTGAAGAAATATACAAGAAAGCTAGCCTCGATATCTAAGATTACATATAGATGTAACACCTTGTTAATGATCTAGACATGGACATTAAATATAGAGCTACTTGGTAGACAACCCAAGAATATATTTTTATATGATATGATAAAATAAAAAATATGTATTCATTAACATAAATCATTATGTATATTTTACAAACCCACCAATAGTCTCCCAAGGTGTGGTGATGACCCTAGAATATTGAATATTATGTAGATTTATTTATAGCCTATTTATTATATATTTTCTAGATTAATAAGTAGGAATAACCTAATAAAATATTTTAAATTAAAAAAATTTCAATTAATGAACTTAGGAAACATAATAAAATCATATGATGTTCGACATCTAGACAACTCACAAAAATATTATTCACATGTCTCACCACCCAATTATGCTAATTTTAAATTCTAACTTAATACTAAAATTTTAGGATTTTTTGAGATTTTGTATTTTTATGATGACTCCATTATATATGAGTATCTGATAATGATCTTTTGGGACAAGTTTTTAGTTGTTATTTTTTATGATAGGCATGTGTCATGTAATTAATTTAATAGTATAATCAAAATTAAAAATTGTTTCCTCATGTATTAAAAAATATAAAAAATTAAATAAAATAATTTAGGATACCTAGTAGACAACTTTGAGTTTTATACTCTATGTTTGTCAATGGGCCTACCATAGAAAAAATTTTAAATGGATGTTAGACATTATTAAAACTTTACTTACCTAATGCTAGAGTGATGTATTGGTTACCATTATGTGATATTTGAATATGCCTAGGCCCTAAGTAAAACTATAAATGTGGCAAATTTATTATTAAAAAATTCAAATTATGAGACATTTTATTTTTGAAATTCATCAAGATTTTTTATTAAAAAATATATTTGTGTTTGTTTATGTATATTCTCATTACATGCATTGTATTTTGACATATATGCAATATTAGTAGTATATTTAATATGTATAAAGGATATCCTAATTTTAGCGTTGTAATTATTAAGATGTAAATATATATAATATTATTTTTATATTTCTTCTTTTTATTAATTGGCCATTAATATGAATGTTAGGATTTAGGTGAAAGATATAAAAAATATATTAAATATTCACCCGTAATAACTATGTAGAAGAATATAAAAATTTGATTTATTTAAAATTAAGTAACATGTTTACATATTATAATATTATATATGATAGTTATCATAAATCTTTCAGTAAAGATAAGAATAATATTTGGAGATGATGTTTTTTTTATTCTGTTAATAAGGGAAAACATTTAAGTGGTTCATCAGATAAGAATGATCTATCTTAATACTTAAATATTAATTTCTCCTCCATTCAATTACATGAAAATATTAAAAATTTTGATATATTGAATTAATAAAAATCATATGAATTTATCAATCTTCTACTATCTATTATGATATGTGATCACTATTCATTCAGTATTTAACATTATATTAGAGTTTACATTTTGTGGGTGTGAATGTTATTTCAAATAGAAGATTCAGACTTCGATCAGATATCATAGAAAAATTTAATGCTTGAAGGACTATGAAGATTCAAAGTTAAGTATTCATAATAGAGTGTGGATCCTCAATGTTGGCATGACAACATCAATGATATTGAGGCAGCACTAGCATTAGATTTAGATGAGATGATTCAAACTAGGCTACTCACATATACTAAATACCCTTTATGTCACATCTTATGCATTATGTGCGTTTATTTTGAAGATGTATTTCTTTTTTTATTGTAAAATTTTTTTAAAATATATTTTTTAGTTAGTTGTCATATGATACCTATGCCAAGATGTTTTAAAACAAAATAATATATACATTATATTATTTTTATCCATTTTAATTTACATTGAATTCTAGTATAGTTAAATTAAATTTTATATTTAAATTTTCTTATTTAATGTTTAACTTAAAAATAAAAGCAATTGTTGGGTTTTTCTATTGTGTTTAGTGGCTAGTGGTGTGCTCCCAGAGCCATGGCTAGCCTTACAATATCCATATGGTATTGCCCACAATCTATTGGATATAGCCCCCCCATGCCCCTTTGGTCACAAGCCCACTAGCTCGCTCATCAATACCCTTTATTAATCGAAATGAGTTTGCGAAAGATGACATGAAAAATTAATTATTATCTTGAGTTAGTAAATTAAATTTGTAGAGGTTCATAACGTTGTCAATATTATGCATATTTATTTGTAGTATACTTATCATAGAATTCTTAAATATATAAGTAGGAATTACGTAATCAAATATTTCAAATTAAAAAAATAATAAGTAATTAATAAACATGGGAAACTTAGTAGAGTGTTGTCCTTGATATTCGATATTTTGATTAGTCATGATGTCATATAATTTGTATGTCTGATTCCTCGCTATATAGATTTTATGTAGAAATTAAATAATAAAAATTAGATTTTTTTCAGATCAATCTTCCTATTATGACCTTGATGTATATAAGTGTCAAATGAGAATTTTTAAAAAGTATTATATTTTAAATAGAATTTTTAATGTTACTATTGATAATGTTTGAAATAATAGTATCGTCATTAACATGTTTGTATATATAATTATAAATAATTTCTTAGTTGATATTTTTTATGCTAAGTGTGTGTATCATATAATCAACCTAATAGTACAAGCAGGAATAAAAGTTATTTTCCTAATATTAGGAAATATAAGATATTTACTGAAATATCTTACCCTACATAGTAGATAACATGAGTTCCACACTTCATATTTATTGTTGAGCCTAAAAAAGAAAAATTTTAAAGGAAAATAGGAATTCATTGAAAAAATACATATTTGATACTAGAGTCATATGATGACTAATGATATATAATATCCAACTATGTTAATAGTAAGAATGAAAAATTTATTATTGATGATTCAAACTATGAGTTATAGATTTTATTTTTGTTATTCTTATAGATTTTTTATGATATGATGAATATGTGTTCGTATGTGTATACTCTAATTATTTGTTTTGTAGTTAGGTACATATGCAATATTAGTAGTATATTTATACTATGATTTTAGTGTATTTAATATTGAGATAGAAATTAAATATTAAAAATATTGATTATTTATTCAATTTCTATAAATTTTTTTTTCCTGTATAGATTATAGGGTTAATGTGGATGGAGTAAATAAAATTAATATACAAATTAACAAGCATAAATCAAAGAAAAAAAATGATGGTTGGGTTTAGAGCCAATAGAAGTCTTGACTTCCATTGGCTTGGGTCACCTCGGCCCTGGTAAATTGCCAAGGTTTGTGCAATGCTAGTCTTTAGTAGACTTGGCATGACCCATTCATTAGGGTGTGCCATCTCCTCATGCATGGTTGACCAAAATTCTGGTTGCTCTAGCATGACACCACATTGCATGGCTAGCCATTTCATGATGTGTCCAACATGGCAAAGTGGGTTGGCATCATTGAATTAAGCCATGCCTCGTGTTGTGCCCGGGTTGCTCGACCAACTTGACACCTCAAATTCATACAAAAGAACAAAAAAAAACTATAAGACACTTTGGTAAATTAATTAAAAGAGATTACTTGTAAAAATTTCATAAATCAAACTCTTGGTGATTATTTAATCCCAAATGATATTTGTCATAAATTGTTAATTGTGTATTATTGTATTGTTAAAAAATAAGTGGCTAATTCATATACACATTTTTAAGGTTAGTGTAAAAAAATATATTATTAACATTTAGCAGATATATCTTTTATTTATGAGATGATGACAATAAAATAAATACTTGTTTGAAAGTCTTAGTTTTTTGAGCGAAAATATCATAATAGTCAATACTTAATATCTATTTATATTTTTATTATTATATATCACAACTTAAAATAATTTATCTTTTCATTTGAATTTTATCTTTATAATGAAAATCTATTTTCAATTAATTAGTCTTTTTCATTGATCATGTCACCTGTTTTATACCTCATTGTAGTAGGGTATTTATTTCTTTCAACATAATCTGATATCATATTGAATGAGATAATATCTTTGTATAGAACTTTGGTATCCTAGAACCTGCAAAAGAAGTACTAAAAAAATAGAAAAATGAAAAACACATATATGATCATACTTGTAAGATTGAATGCTGATTAGAATTCATCTATTCTTTTTATATAGCAATCAAAATGTCAATATCAGGATTATTGACTGCAAATTCATATGATTCTTTAGAAGGATTGTCTTTGGTATGAGCATGTTGTGTATGTCTTCTCTTTCTAGTATTGATTCTAAGGCTCAAGTGATCTTGTTTCCTAGTCTATGGCTTATCGTGAGCCTAAACTATTGTGAACTTATGAGCAATCGTGTCTTAAACTATAGATAGTTTGTCTATTTTTAGAAACATTGCTCTCTTTTGAGTGAATTTAAATTATGCTTGTTGGTATATACGATAACTCAATAAAAGTGACATTATATGTGAGCCAACAAGTTTAGTTATAGCAATTGAGTGATTTTTTTCAGCTTGATTTTCAAGTAAAATTACCGAAATATAAGGAAAAGTAATGAGTCATGATATATCTTCTATATTTTTATTCTTCCTAGGGTCACCATAAAATGACATTGCTTGAAAAATAGAACATATATACTCATGAAAATCATACTAGTTGCTATTGAAAAATACATATACACTTTTTTGTATATATGATGACTCAAAAGAAATGTCATTATTATGTGAGCCAACACGTTTAGTTATAGCGGTTGAATGATTTTTTTTTTGCCCAAGTTTCATGTAAAATTATTGAAATATAAGGAAAAGTAATGAGTCATGATATATCTTTTAAATTTTTATTCTTCCCTAGCTCACCATAAAATAACTTTGCTGGAAAAATATAACGTATATACTCATGAAAATCATACTAGTTTTTGTTGAAAAAATACATCTATTCCTTTTGGATATTGTAGTATCCAAGAAAGACACGTATTGGAGTTATTTCAATCAAATTTTTATTTTTTCATTCAGTTATTTTTTGTGAGGTTCATTAGCACATAAAGTCTAATATATAATGTTATGATCCATATAATATATATTGAATTTTTCATATGTATATTCTAATAAATTATCATTTAATATTTTTTAAATATTTTATTAAATTATTTTTTTTATTTTATGAATTATATGAAATATAAAATATATGTGATTTAACATTAAAAAATAATATAATCAAATATAGAACTTCTTTTTTAGTCCTATTTCTATTAGATTTTTATAAATTTGAATGTATTTGAATGAATAGTTCCTTACTTATATTGGACTGACTAGTATGATATGAATTTATACTATGTTATCCTAACTGATATATTTTGGAGTTTATATTTAAAAAAAAATTAGACTAAGGTACAATATGCATAATTTGGCAAATGATGGATGACTAAGTTGAACTCTAGAATTAGTCATAGCTTGAGGAAATGCAATTTGCAATTCTTTATAGTCAAGTTAAAGTTCTAAAGAAAAAAATGATCTAGGGATATATAATTTATAATCATATAAGTAGACATGTGTGTGTGTGTGTGTGTGTGTGTGTGTGTTGTGTTTATATGTATGTATGTATGTATATAGATAATTATATATCTAGACAATTTTGAAAACTAATATTTAAATCTATATATATTAGTGTTTTCAAAAACAAAAATGTATAAGCATGTATATTATCAGCATTTATTTATATTAATGTACATAAACCACATAAAAACCTATTTTTGTGTAATTACATATATACAACCACATATATGTGTGTTTATATATAATATTTTTTAAGTATATTGGTGCATATATAAGTTTTTATATATGTTTCTTTATAAGTTTATATAGATTTTAATAATTATATATATGCTTATATAATTATATATGTCTAGTTTTATACTTATATAATTATATAAACTTGAATGTATTTATATGTTTAAAAAAGTGAAACTATATTTATTTTTTTTTTTTGCCAAAATCACCTTGGAATTATAACATTCATTGTGCAATTCAAAAATCACTATTACCTAAAAAAAGAAATTCAACTTATTTGTTAAATGCCGACCTGTACAAATGGAGGGCAATGATTGGGTTTCCATTTTATAGTTAACTAAAATATTAATATTGTATATTTTGGTATCTTTTTCTTAATTGCCAAAATTTGAGACATGTTTTTGTAAATATTTTTTAATTTTTGTATTAAAACATAATTTTTTTATTCTCCAATTATCCATTTGCCAACTTTAGGGTAGATTTAATACAACAAACTTTTATACTTGTCAATCGTTTCAGTAGTGATTACTATCAAACACATTTAATTTTAGAATTTTTATGAGATCTAATAAATTTGTAATTGTTTAAACACATCTATATTAAAACATAATTTGCGTATAATAAACATGAAATTAAATATTTCTTTATATTAATCAAGGATATTTTTGTTTAGGTGCAATGGTTATAATTTTTTTTTAAAAAATAATTCATAAAATTTTAATTTTTAAAAAATATAACAAAACATAAAATGTTTACTTGTTGGTGCAAATGATAATCAAAAACCCAATTTTGCTTGCTCAATAAATTACTAGCAAATAAAAAAAAATTATTCAAATAAGATACAAACCATTTGGAATGCTGGTAGGAGATAGGGCATAAACCCATCACATAAACATTATTAATTGCAATTTTAACCATCCAATTACAAGCACTAAATCATTTGACCAACAATTGAGTATTTATGTGTGTGTGTGTGTGTGTGTCTATATGTATATAAATATATACATAAATAAATATATATAGGTGTGTGTGTGTGTGTGTGTGTATTTATTTATTTATTTATTTATTGATTTTTTTGGCTGATATAATTTGATATTTTTTTGATTTTTTTAAAATATTCGCTAACATGCAGTGGGTGAGTGGGGGGTAAAATTGGGTATATGATTGATAATGCACCAAAACATCATATATATTGGTATATTTTTTAAATATTAAAAAAATTGGAGATTATTAAAAATTAAATATTTAAGGCACCTCACCTTAGTACATACATATTTTAATTTATTATAATAAAATGTTTCACCTTATATTTCCATTGCCCTTAGTGAAAGGGCTCCGATTGGAATCATCATCCTATTTATCTAGTCGGCTGAATCATTTTACTTCATAAATTTACAAATGTTATGTTATCATGTTTGTTTCATGCTGATCCATCAAATGGCTCACTATGTAGTGTTTCTTCTATTGTATTTAATGTTAATTTCTCCAGTTAACATACCTTTTATTGTCAATATCTCTTAATTTTATTTTATTTTATTATATTTTTCTTTTTTTTTCACCTATGTTATCTTGACTAGAATTAGAAATGAAATTAGAAATGAAAATAGTGATTGAATGTCGTATATCTTAGGCATGTATGATGAAATTCGTCCATATATGATTTTGAAATTTTTTCCTACAATTAATTTTTCCTTTTTGATAAGTTAGAGACATCTCGATTTGAGTACATGACTATGCATCCACTCAAGACCACATGATGAGAGATTTAGAAAATCACTTCAACCATGCACCCACGTCCATTTGGATTTTATTAGTACTAGTTGTAATGATTATAGAAAGAAAATGTAGAAGCCTCTTTACCCAAATCAGAAATATACAAAAAAGCTAGAAATTTTATTTATTCCATCCATTGTGGATTTAGACCTTGCATGCTCTAATAAAAAAAAGCTAGAAATTTTAAAAGGATAGTTTTTGACACATCAAGTCAATACAAGGTTCTCCCTCTTGGAATATATGATGCACTTGTTCAAATTTCACATATTTCAGAGTGAATTTGTATTACCCACATCATGAAGTATAGAAAGAATATGAGATGAGATATGATCATTGTAATATGTTAATTGTTTTACAATGCAAGGTGGCACGTGCTCATCCTCATAGCATGCTAATATCTATCGTGTAATTCATTATGAATTTTTGTAAAGACATATGAGATGGTCAAATATATTTATCAAGTCAATTCATGAAAGTCTTGATGGTAGCAAGAAATTTAGCTTTTTTAGTTATTTATTTTTGTTTTGGCCCATTGAAATTATCTCTAAATATCATTAGTTTTAATTTTTTATATAATATCTTTTATCTCTCGCTTAATGTAATTTTTTCCTTTTAAGTTTTGACTTTGATTTTTCTTAAATTTTAAATTTGTAGATATCATGCAAGTGGTAAAAGACTGCGTAGGGATGAAACATGTAATTTTTACTCTTGATATTATCAAAAGGTTGAAGAAATATGTATTTATTTTTATTTAATTCAATTAAACTTCAAATTTAAGAGTAATAAATCTTTATTTATAAATTTTCAAATAGATGATAATCACACAAATAATGAAAAATCATGATGGGTGATGAATTTAATCAATATTTATTTTTGAGAATTAACATGTATCGATCTCCTTCTATTGTGCCTCTCTCTAAAAGTAACTCAAACCTAACTATAGAAAATAATCGGTCTGAGTTGAAGTTCTATCATGTTTGAGTCAAGCTCAAGTTGTAGAAAATTTTAATTCAAACAAAGTTTAGGTTGGGTTCAAGCCTAAAGCTTAGACAACCAAAAGCAAACCTAAACCAAAGAAATAAAATTAAAATTATACTACTGATGCCAATAAACAAAGTCAATTCTGATTGACCATACATCATAAAGAACTTGGTTAGAATCAGGAATACATATAATTTCATAATGCAGTCGCTCTGGTGATTTATAACTAATTAGAGCACTAATGCACTAATATATTAATTGAGCATCCGAGCTATTTGGTTTGGTGTGTAGTTTCCACTCAATAATTGAGCGATCAATAAATTTTTTTTTTAAACATCAAAACATGTTGGGGAAAAAATTATGTGCGTAAAAAAACTCTTTATTTTTCTATGTATTTGAAAAGCCAAGATGTTTTTTTTTCAATATTTTTACAAGGTGTTGTGGGAAACTCCTTATTTTTTTCAAAATTTGGAAAGCCAAGGTATTGTGGGAAACTCTTTATTTTTTTTTAAACATTAAAACATTTTTTACAAGCACAATCAAATGGTTTCAAATATTTCTAGTTTTAAGCCAATTTATTAAATATTTGGAAAGCCGAGGTGTTTTTTTTTCTATTATTTTTATTCTGAATTACTTTATATGATTTTTCCAAATTAATTCCTAAAACATGTGTTTGACAAATTAATTGCCTTCACCTTCACATCATACAAAATCACTTTAAAATCTCAAAGTCTATTTTATATAACCACCCATCCAAAAAAACATATACTAAAATATTTATTCATACGTGTCATATATTTAATTTCACAATGCATATAATACCAAATATTATATTATTAACCAAGATAAATTTTTAGAATATAAAATTATACAAATCGTAAAATCTAGAAAAACTATGTAAACTCAATTTTTGGGGAGAATGCTCCGAATATAGTTCTGTATTATACTCCAACAACCTTCAATTTCAACAGCAACAACTGAGAGATATGAGGTGTGTGATAAATAGAATAGATAAAAAATTTGAATTTTTTGTATAATAAAATGTACGCACAAAGACACACACACCCCAACACTTTCTTGTCTCCTTTATTTGTTTTTCAATTAAATAAGATTCATAGACAACATATAAAAACACACATACAAATAGACATAAAAGTAAAGAAGTAACATAGTTATGTGGTGTGTAGTTATTTATTTCAAAAATGCTTCAGCATTTTTCTTCATCACATATCAAATAGATGAATGTCGCATTCCCGCTTATGGAGTGCATGCCCTTCTACTAATCAAAGGAAGGCAAATAACCCCTAGGGGATTTCTATAAAAAGGTGCAAAACTTTTCAAACATGGAGATATCATATATTTCTCTTTCAAAGCAAAGTGTAGAAGGTTATATAGGATTAAAGTATATAGAACCTTCCAAGACTCTAGATGATTCTAAAGTGTCTATAACTTTCCAATGTTCTAGAAACTTTTATTGATAACTATAAAAGAAAAAGTTGCCTCGTTTATAAACTATCATGTTATAAACTTCTTTCTTCAATATTAAATTTTTTTTTTAGTATTCTTTTGGGTTCTCTTTGCTCCAAAACTATTAGTAGAAGTTGAATATTACTTGGAAGTCAAGCAAAAGGCTGACTTAATAACAACCACGAGGTGAGTTACCTATGTATTAGATGGAAGTATAGTAATAAAAGTAATTCCATGATAGTTGGTATCAGAGTCTAGGTTTGAAGCGTGAAGTAACTTGAATAAAATAATGGTAAGTTCTATTGTAAATAAAGTTTTCAATGAAGTTAGAAGAAGAAACTCTAACCTTCATGCCAAGAGTAAGAGAAAGAAAAACAAATAATGTGACTAGGTTAGAGATTGTCATGGCAGAAACCAAAAAAAAAATTAACCTAATAGAGCAAAACATTGAGAAAACCATGAAAGATATCAAAGTGTAGATCCATGAACTTCAAGAGGGAATGCAAAGCTGAACAATTTCGATGGTATCATATAAGGGATTCATGAGGTCATGGATATGTTAACAAGTTTGGAGTTAAGGGTAGAAATCTTGACTAAGTATGAAAAGGAACTAAGATAAGAGATCACAATTTATAATATAGCATTGTCAGCTCAGGTAGTGATGACCACACATGAGGAACCAAGAGTGGAGGTGCCAAAGCCCTATACAATTAGAGGGAAACATGATGCCAAGGAGTTAAACAAATACTTATGACATATAAAAATGTACTTTGAGTTAATTACACAAATCAATGAGGTGATAAAGATATGCACCACACTCTTTTATCTCATCAATAATGCAATGTTATGGTGACATAAAATATTTATGTAAATAGAAAGGAGGATGTGCATAATAGATAATTGGAGTGACTTCAAGAATGAAATCAAGAAGTAGTTCTACCTAAAAGATATGATATATATAACTCATAGAAAGATGATGCATTTCAAACAGAAGGGATCAATTTGTGACTATGTCAAGGAATTCTTTTTCTTAATGCTTGAGGTTCCTAATTTGAGGGATGATGAATTATTTTTCAATTTATGGGAAAACTACAAGGTTAGGTAAAACAGGAGTTGATGAGATAAGATATCCAAGACGTAGCCACAAATATAGCACTAGAAAAATCACTTATAAATTTCCTAAAGGGGGACTCATCTAAAGTAAAGCCACCAATCAAAGATAGTTATGTTAAAGGTGAGGGAGAAAAAGGACATAAGAATTATATTACTAGAAAAGGACAAGTATAGCCTCTACTAGAAAAAGGTAGAGGTTAAGACAAGCATAGAGAATTCAAGCCAATAATCAATTATTTACTATGTGATGGACCATATCAGACTCATAAATGTCCTAAGAGAAAAGCTATTAATGCTATGATTAAGAGGGATATTGAACAAGTGAGTGATGATGTACACATGGGATCAATATAATTATTGGATGCCCTCAAAGTCAAGCTAGCTAAGGAGTATCCTCAAAGCAAAGAAATAATGAATATAGATACCAAGGTAAATGAGATATTCACCAAATTCATGATAGACATTGGTGCCACACTTAACTTTGCCTCATAGGAGAAGGCAGAGAGACTCAAGCTTTAGACAACCAAAGAGGTAGGTTGGTTCAAGATAGTCAACACTACTATCGAGCTATCACAAATAGTAGCTTTTGGGCTAATGATGAAAATTGGATCTGGGGGGGGGGGGGGGGGGGGTGCAAGATTAATTTCAAAATAACAACCATAGATGACTTCAAGGTAGTGACTGGAATAGAATTCTTATGTCATGCAATGGTTGTGCTATCAACTTTTCTATTCACAATGGATATTTTTGAAAAAGTGACACCGTGTATAATTCCACAATTATCCAAAACAAAGCCAAGCTTACATACTATCAACTATGCAATTAAAGAAAAGAGAGAAAAAATGAGATGGCTTACTTGGTGACTCTTAAGCAAGTGTAATTAATCTTACATAAGATTTTATGATCATAAAAGTAAAGAAGGTGATGGACAAGTTTAAAGATGTGAGACTATTAGAGCTCACCAAAAAACTATCACCATGAAAGAAAAAAGATTATAAGATTGAGTTAGAATTAGGACCAAAACCTCTTGCTAAGATGCCCTACACGATGGCAGCCCCATAATTAGAGCTAAGAAGAAACTAAAAGTGTTATTTAATATTGGATTCATCCTATCATCTAAGACCCCATATGGTGTACTGGTCTTATTACAAAAAAAAATGGTGGATCTTTATGGATGTACATTGAGTCATTGAGAATTAAGAACTCAACAAAGTAATGATAAAAATTATCATATTCATCTTAATTACTATCTTTGATAAAGAACTTAAGTAGAATAAAAATAAGATCACACTATTCAAGAATAGGATTCCCCAACTAACATGTCATAATTAAGCTCCTTCATAGGCCAAGTTAAAACTACCTTTGATTCATTAATGAGTATTTAGCAAAATAAACTCCATTGATGAATCTTCTCGAGAAGGGTAATGTATAGATATGAGATAAAAGTACTAGTAAGTCTTTGAAGACTTCCATGGAGGAGTAGGTATTGCCACTATCTGACTACATCAAGATATTTGAGGCATACATCGATACCTTTAACTTAGCCCCTGGAGGGGTTTTTATGAAGAAAAAATACCCCATAACTTTTGAAAGATGCAAGCTAAATGATATAGAGAATGAGAAGTGATACCAGGTCCAAGAAATAGAAATAATAGCAATCATCCATTACTTGAGAACATGGACATGTTATTTACTAGAGTCATATTTCATAGTGAAGATAGACACCATTATAACTAGTTACTTCCAAATCTAGAAGAAGTTAAACCCCAAAAGTGCCAAGACATCCTAGTTCGGTTTGACTACATATTGAAGTACAAGTCAGGCATTACTAATCATGTTGTTAGTGCATTATGTCGTAATGCATGGTTAACATCTATGACTAGTCAGCTCTAAGGAGAGATGATAAATCTCATAAATGAGGGATTGTAATAAGATCCAATGGAAAATAGATTCATTTTCCTAGCTCATGATGGAAAGACGCAATGATTTTGGATTGATGACAGTTTTTTATACACAAAGGAAAAGTGACTTTACATTCATTAGTAGAAAAGCATCAGAAGAAATCTCTTCAAAGAATATCATGACTCTAAATGAGCTGGTCACCCAGGGCAATGATGCATGAAAGCCTTGCTCAAGTTCATCTACTATTGACCACAAATATGAGATGATATAATAACTTACATAAAGACTTTTCTTGTGTGTCAGTAGCATAAATTAGAATATCATCTCAGAAGATTGTTGGAGCCGCTACTTATAATAGAATAGCCTTGAAAAAATAACACCATGAACTTCATAATTGGTTACCCAAGTTTAAGGGACATGGATTGATCATACAGGCTATAAGAATTGCATATAACTGCTTTTATAACTGCCTATAAGAATTGCATAGTAGAAAAGATAACCAAAACATTCCTCAAGAACATGATGAAATATTTAGGAATATCAAAATTTATTAAAAGTGATTGTGATATAAACTTCACCAATAAAATTTTGATGGAGCTCTTCAAGATCATGGGTATGAAACTTCACTTATCTACTAGTTTTTACCCTTAGACTAATGGGAAGATAGAATGGGTAAATATATTACTAGAGCTATATTTGTGATAATTTGTGAGTACTAATCATACTAACTGTGTGAAACTACTAGATGTGGCTCAGTTCTCTTACAGCCTATGAAAGAGTAAAATAAGCGAGAGAAGTCAATTCGAGATATTCATGGGCAACAATTGATGACTCCTCACATCCTAATTGGAGGATATAGAAGGAAGAGTCTAGTATTCTACAAACTTACTAAGGGTTTCCATAGCCGGCTAATATAGCACACTCATACTTAAAGAATACTGCTAAAAAGATAAAAAAATAGGATGACAAGAAGAGGAGGCATGCCAATTTCTAAGTTGGAAACTTAGTATTTATTAAGCTCATACCATAATAATTATAATAATTTCGAAATATACATAAATGCTTTGTATGGAAGTAAGAATGCTCATTTTCCATACTAGGAATGGTTGGTAAGGTGTCATACAGTGTAAGTTACAACCGAGGCTAAAGATTCATTTTACCTTTTATATTAGTAATATCAAACACTATCATGAAGATAAAAAAGAATCCAAGTCGAGAGATTTCTAAGAAGACAACAATAGTAGTAGTAATATATTATGACAAAAGGTAGATTACATCATGATAGACTGAAATAAGAAAAAATAATTTCTAATCGCACAAGGAATGCTTAGTAAAATAGAAGGGACTAATAGAAAGCGAAGTTTGTTGGGATCAAATAATGACATTGTTATAATTCTAAGAATAGATCGAGTAGGCATGAGGATGGACGAGGACGTCTACATCATTGGTGAGAGAGTACCACACCACCACTTATGGAGGGCCTCTTTCCCAATCAAATGGATGCAAATAACTCTAAAGGGGGTTTCCATATAGAGGTGGGAAGGATCTAGAAACAGGAGAGACATTCATTTCCAAAACATTCCAAGCAAAGTGTGAAAGGGAATATAGGATTAAAATATCTAAAACATTCCAAGGATCTAGAGTATTTTAAAGTGTCTAGAACCTTCCAAGGTTTTAGTCATTTCTAATTATATGCATTAAAGAGGTGGTGGCCTCATTAGCAAATCACCAAGTTGTAAAAATCTTTTTTGAATACTAAATATTTTTCTTTATATTATTATTTAGGTTTTCCGTTCTCTTAAACTATTGATAGAAGTTGAATATAACTTGCAAGGGAAACAAAAGTCTACCTTAACAACATCCAAGTGGTGAGTTACAAAAGTGCCACATGGAAGCTTTGCAAAAAGACTAAGTCCATGACATGATGCCCTCTGTCTCCAATGATCTATGAAAAATACAACAATACTTTTTCACATGGAATACTTTGTTTTTTACTTTATCCAAAATTACTTATTTTTTTACCAAGAAGCGAATGGAGTCACTCCTTTATCATGAGGGCACTTGGGCATACTTTTTGAACAACAAAAACATCTCATATATATTTTTTATTATTTAATCTAATTTCTTGCTTCATCAAGCACATCACCTATTAAAAATCATAAAAGTAGTATAACTAAAAATTAAAATATCTAGAATTAAAATACTAATTATATATTATTATTTAAAAATCCAAACTAGTGAACCTAGCTCAAAATGGCCAAACAAATCTTTCTCACTATCCTATATGGGAGCGACACATTCCAATATAAAGAAATTAATTATTTTAGAACAAAAATATAGCTTATCAATGAATTTTGTTTATAATTCTTAAGTATAATAAATTTTTTTAAAAACAATTAATGTTTTTCCAAATATATCTTGTATCCAATGGTATATATAATGGGTTTTTTACTACTATAAAAATTTAAATTTTTAGATAAATATATTATACTCAGTATCATGCCATATAGTATATGTATGCTATCACCTATCAAAGTCTGCTAAAAACTTTTCATCTATAAAATTTCTTTAGAAACTTAAGTAACAATAATGAACTCGATCTCATTATTCAATAGTTATACACATTTGTAACTAGGATTTACAAGATACTATTATCCATCAAAAGGTGATAAATATCTTTTGACACCAAGTGTTAGAACCTGCCTACGATACCAACCCAAGAATCAGTGTTAGATTCCAATATATTAGTTTAATGTTTCAAGAATGAGAAAAATTAATCTCTATTAGACGAACCATACCCACACATGAAAGAAGAAAAAAAGGAATAAAACATGGAATAAAAAAGAAATGTTTTTACTTCTATTCATATGGATCATCTATCTTTCTTATCTAGATTTATGTCTTTTTATTGCAAGGTAAAAAATTCTATAACTTAAATTGAAGTCACAACTATTTTTATGTCATGGCTTAATTCATCTAAGTCCCGAGAGAAAAAACCATGACTTGAATCATTAAGTAAACAATTATAATAAATATAATATGTAATGGCTAATGATCAAATAGCAATCAAATTACAAAAGAAATCCATAGTTTCATATTTTTGGAGTTGATATAGAAAAAATGAAAATTGAGCCGCATTGCAATCAAATTGGGATTATTATTTAGTTAAAGATAGAGCAAGGATAGGGCTTAAATGCACCTTTAGAAGTAGTAAAAATAATTGGGAAGATACTAGAATTTCTAAATATACTTTTTCCACCATAAATTATATGACCATTTGTAGTGCACATGGTATATTTAAATACATGTTATCTAGCAATCGACAAATCATGAGCATTGGTTCCAAGCTCAAATATTTAACACAAAATAAATTATGTTACAAAATGCACTATAGATATCATAGAAACACAATGTAATAAAGAAATAACCCGAAGATACATCTAATTTATTCGAAGCTATTTTAATGATAGCTAAACCTATTGTAATCGATAACTTATTTAGAAAAATTTTAATTTTTTAATAAATACTGGAATAATTTATTACCAAATATTCAATAGTTTGAAATTTTAAGTGCGTTTGATAAAAAATTTTGGGAACTGAAAATTTAAAACTTTAAGTGAATATTCACTGAAAATTTTAAGTAGGTAGAGACCTACTTAATGTTGAAAGCTGAAAATTTTCAACAAAATTTATTTTTAAAATTATCATTTTGTCCTTTTTATTCATTTATTTTTTGTTTTCTTATTTATGCTACAATTTAGTTGGTGAATTTGTCTTCTCCTTCTTCTTTCTTTGCCACCACAAACCCTAATACTAACCTTCTTTAATGATTAATTTAACAGGGAAAATAGCAATTCAACTAGTTGTTCATTAATTTTTATTTTTATATTAAAAATTTGGATAGTTTTAAAGAGTTTAGATCTTATTGGTTATTTTTTATACATTTTTATTTCTTTATTAGATTTATGATTTATTTATGGACATAATTTTAGAGATTTTATTTTTAATAATAATTAATAATTGTAGTGAAAAAAAAATTATTTAGAAATTCTATTTATGTTGGATAATATGCAAAATAATAATAATAAGGTAAATATGTAAAATAAATAATTTATCAATATATTTAGCATTTATAGTTATCAAACAATATATTTATATTCAGTATTCAATTAATAGTAATTTATCAAACAGCTTTTCAATACAAATTCAACACTTATAAAATTCAGTCTTAATTTTTCAACACTTAATTTTTTCAGTTTTATTAAACGGACCCTTAAGATAGAAACTAAATTATGCTGCTGAATTGTCATTGGTGGGATTCAAACTGATATCATCGCATCCCATTAAAACAATAGGTCATACATCTAGGACACACAATTTTTACTAAAAGAACAATAAATCAAAATAATTTAATTTAAATGTAAAATAAATGTTACACATATATAAGTATACATAAATATATGTCGATATATATATATATATATTGACAAACATATATACCTATAAAACACACACACACACACACACAGATATTGATATATAATTATATATACATATATTTATATAGTTATGTATTATTTTCATATAAACATATATATATATATATATATATATATATATATATATGTATGTATGTATGTATGTATGTATTAATATGTATATAAATGTTTGTCAATTTATATATATATATATATATATATATATATATATATTTATATTTATTTATTATTTATTTATTATTTATTTATTAATATATTTATATATGTATACATAAGTTTGTCAATTTATATATATGTTTATATATCTACATATATTTATAATAATTTTATATGTTTAACATATATTTTGTATTTATATTTAACTATTTTGATTTTTTGTTCCTTTGACAAAATTCGCGTGTCTAAGTGGTATAACATGTATTTTGAAAGGATGCTTGGTATTAGTTCGAATCCTACAGATGAGGATTCGAGAGCATAATTCAGGTTCTAGGCTTCTAGCTCTCTATCATTAAGTTTCATATCAATTAATATAAATTTAATTTATTTTTTTTAAATTTCGGAGGGTTAAATCAGGTTGTTGATTTTTAGTACACTAAAACTTAATTATTTTTAAATTTGGTACAATACTTTTTTTTATTATCAAAACTTTGATGCACCAAAAATCAAATATTTTGTCTATGGTGCACCAAAATATAAATCTCTCTTTTTTTTATCAAGAGAGCGGATAAAATTATTTATAAAGACTATAATGTGATATTGAGTGAATCTTTAATCACTCAATATATGCTAGCCATAATTGATTTGTGTTTGAGAAAGCTAAATCATAGAGATACTTCAAATAAGTATCCAAAAATAAAATATTTGAATTAAAAAATAGAAATATAAATATTTCTAGCAAAAAAAAAAGTAAATAACAAGTTAAAATATTTTGCCAGTCAATATATGCTAGTCATTAGACATAGTTATGAAAACTATGTGGACCAAAGTCACAAAATAGTAAAAAAAAGTATCTAGAGAGATGTAGCATGTCTAAATAAAATATTTATTTGCATAGAAAAAATTAGTGGCGAAGACATGAGTTTCAAGTTTCAACAAACTATTAAGATGAGAGAAACTTGTTTTAAAGAAATGTAAAAGAACAAAAATGAGAATAATATGAAATTGTATAAAGAGGCAAAAAAGAAAACTAAAAGAATTGTGAATGAAATTAAATTTCAAGCATATACGATGAGTTGTATGATAACCTACAAAAGTACAAAAAAAGAAAATGAAATTTATAATTTAGTTAGGATAAGAAAGAATAAGACAAGACATTAATAAGATAAAAAGCAATATAACTAAAAATAATCAAATTTTAATAAAAGATGAAGTCAAAAAGAGTTGAAAGATATATTTTCATGATCATATAAACAAATTCACAAATATATATTTGAATATCAAGGGTGCTAGAAAACTAAAAAACTTTAAATATGTAGCCATTACATAACCCATAAAGAAAATACAAGCTTTCAAGAAAATGAATACCAAAAAAATCATAGGACTGTACAACATCCCTTTCGAAGTTCGAAGGATGATGAGGGAGAAAAAATTTTTAAAAACTAGATTGCTAAACAAGATCATGAAGACAAAAAGGATATCAAACAAATAGAGTCAAACATTATGACTCTCATTTATAAGAATAAGTGAAACAATCAAGTTTGTAATAACTATTGAGGTATTAAACTCAAAAAGTTATAATATGATATTTTGAAAAAAAAAATAAATGAACATAGATTAAGAATAAAAATGAAGATTTCAAAGAATAAATTTTCATCTATATCAAGTAAATCTACAATGAAGGCTAGCTACTTGGTGAGATATTAAATTAAGAAATACATTGAAAATAAGAAACTTATGTATAATATTTATCAATTTGAAAAAAAAATTTGATAGAGTCCCAGTATACTTCATTTGATGAATATTATGTAAGAAATAACTATCAAGTATGTATAATAAAAAAATCAATGATATACACAAGGAAGTGATATATAAAGTAAGATTAGTTAAGGTATCACACATGAGTTTTTAATAGTTGTGACACTGCATCGAAGATCACTACTCAGACCTTAAATTATATTAATTTTGAATGAATTGATAATATATATTCATAAAGATATTCATTTTGTGTGTGTTATTTGCATATGACATTGTTAGTTAATGAGACTGAAAAAAAGTTAAATATAAAACTAGAAATTTTCAAGGAATGCACTCGAGTCTAAAAGATTTATGAGTAGTCATGACAAGATAAAGTACATAAAATACGTGTTTCATAATGTTAAGAGTGATAATAATAATAATAATAATAATAATATATATTCAAATAGGAAAATAAGAATTATCTAGTTTAGTCATTTCAAGTTTCTGTGTTTAATATTAAATAAAGATTATGAGATTGATGATGATGTATCTAATAGGATTGAGATTGGATTGACCAAAAAGAGAGTCGGCCTAAAGATTCTTTGTGATCGATGAGTATCAAATTAAAAATAAAAATAAAATGAATGGTGGTATGATGAATGTGTAGTTAGACTAAGAATATTATTATTAAAAATAAAATTTTTAGAAGCAAAATTAGAATAACTTTTGTATATGATAAGATAGGAGACAATTGTTTTAATTGATTTGATCACGTCCAACACAAACTATCTAGCATGTGTTAGAAAGCATGAGACTATTTTGAGTAGATGGAGATATAAAAAATAGAGGGAGGCACACTATAAATTGGAAATAATTTATATATAAGAATTTAACAACTAAAAAATTGAAAGTTAATAGATTTCTGACATAATTGATTTGAAAAAAATATGATCAATAAAGACAACCCCAAGTAGTTACCATAAAATTTAGTTAATAATAATAATTTTTTGTGTTGTTGAAAAAATATGTTTTCTAAGTAATTATTAACAATTTTAATGATTATTTCAAGTAATTACAAAGATTAATGAGCTTCCGTGATATGATTTTGATAGATCTAACTATGATCTTGCTAATTATCTATTTTTTGACATATTTTGATATTGATTTGCTTATGTTAGATCATTTTGATAATGTTTGGTAAATTTGAATATATACAACTTCAATTTTATCAATTGTATTTGAAGTTACTTCATTTACATTGATGAAATAAAATACATATGATGGTTATGATGAATGTTACTCGTTGATTTTTTTTCTTCATAAAATAGATAATCTAATCTTTATCATAAAATATAATGTTAAATTGATTCTCTTGCAAAAATATAAGAATTAAAATTTTTGAAAAGTCAATAGATTTACAATAGTTGTTAATATACCATCAATATAAAACACAATAAATATAGAATGCCATAGAAACCAACAGAATTGGTTTTTTTTACATACAATAATGTACAACATATACATACATATATATATCAATTAAATTTCTAATGTTAGCCGGGTCTACAAAATATTTAAGCATGTTTTCTTTATATGTGTATCGATGTTACAAAAAAATAGAAGAAGAGGAAGCTTAGATAGATATATAAATAAATTATAGATATTATTTTAATATGAAGCATTATAATAAAATTTCTAATCTAATGTCATGAAATATCATTGTTATAAAAATTTGTTGAAGCATTATATAATTTATTATAAATAAATTATATTTATTATTCTTTTTAAAATTTATAAAAATTTTTATTGTTTATTAATTTTTTTAATTTTTTTTCTTAATAAAATTTCTAAATTTGTTGAAGCATTGCCTCAAATACTGAGTTATATAAAATTTATGAAGAGTGCCATGAGTAGTAAGAGAAAATTAGAGACATCATGCATAATGAATATGATACATAAATATAGTGAATTATTAAGTTATTACTTTCAATCAATTTGAAAGATTTGAAAAGTATTATGATATCATGTATAATTGGGAAGCATATATTCTGAAATATGCTGTGTAATTTGGAGTGAAGCATCGCCTTGATTTCTTTGTCAATAATGCAATGATTGAACCTCAACGATATTACTCAAACCTCTCTCTCACTACAAATATCCAATTGATCCACAAAGCACCTAATGGGTATTCCTAAATATATGTTGGTTAATATTGGTATATTTATTTTTCCAAAGAATTTGTGGCATTGGATATGAAAAAAGACCAACATGCTCCATTAATTTTGGGATGTTTGTTTTTAGCCACTTGATAATTCCTCATTGATATCAAGAAGGGAGAGTTAATAATTCGAGTAGGCAAAGAGCTAGTGAAATTCAATCTCCACAAAGGTGTGGAGAGTTAGATGATGAAAAAAAAGATTATTGAGGATAGATAACCTCTTCTATACTATAAAACAACAAAACATATACTTTAGGTGGAAGGATTTTGTAGAAGATTGATGAACTAATGAAGTTGAGGAGGATGACATAGAAGAGTAATTATGGAACTATGAAAGTGAAGTTGAGACTAAGAAGAATGTCTACTATTAAGTCACATCATTCTTGTAAGTCATAACTTCGAAATCATACAAAAGAGAGTATTCTAGAGAGTTGAAAAGAAAAGAAAAACATTCAAATTCTCTTCAAAATATCATGGAGAAAATGATGTCAAGGATTTAGAGAAAATACAGGTAGTGAAAGCAAATGGAGAATCCCAACTGGTGGCTAATGAAGTAATAGAGGGACACATGGCTTTATCAATGATTCTGGAGGATCCGAATGAAGTAGAACAAGTTATGGATGTAGTAATAAAAGTCATGACTTTGACCAACAGTGACCAGGGGATACATAAGTGAAAGAAAGAAGCCATGAAAAATCATAACATTGTGACTTTGGAGATCTATGATGAAAAAGCCTTGAGCATAGCCCAACAAAAAGACATGGTGATCCTTAAAGTCATTGCATTCTAGGAGGATAAAACCACAACAATCCAAAAATCCATGATATCCCAAGAAAGAGAGAAAAAAAGGTAGCCCCAAAAAATAAAACTTGGAATATAATTCAATACAGAAAGAAGTTAAAGTCAAACAGAAGAAATAGGAGATTATATGATGAAGCTAGCCTATACAACTTAGATCATCGATAAAGATAACAACTCTTTGATGGTATTGCTACAAACATTAAATGTGGTACTACTGATTTGTTGTTCAAACTATCAAATATTATATTTTTTTTGGTAATGTTTGATGATGTGTAAGGCATGAAAATGATATATTTATAGATCAATTTTATGACTTCAAGATTTTTGTGGATTTTGATGAATAGTCATTAAATCAATAGGTTTTTGGAGGTATTTAGCTGAGAGGTAGTGTATGGAGTCTTGCATAGTTTCAGTGTCTATTCTTGCCTAAAACTCTACTAATTGATTATGATAATATTTCTATGTCATGACCCTATCAACTCGTTAGTATAATCCTTCTATTGTATAACATATTCTCTGTAGCTATGTTTTTATCATCGAGTCATAGCTATACTTATTTTTTAAAATCTAAATGGTTGTGACCATAATTTTATGTTTCAACAACAAAGAACCTCACTAGTATTAAACATTTTAGTAATATCCTAGTACAATGATCATATCTTTAATATGAGTTTTTAGTCTCAAGTCAGAGTTATGATCTTTTTACTAAGTCCCAACTTTTGCACCATAGAAACTTATATAGGCAAAACTACTTAAGTCAAAGTTATGATAATTACTTAACACCATGACTTTTGGGGCATGAAATGTTATTGAGTGCATTACTCAAGTTTGATCATTCCTCAAGGTCATGACTCTAGTTCTTGAGAGAATAGAAAACTATGACGTGGCCACTCACAATGTCATGGACACTTGAGACACATAAAAGACTATTCTTTATGTCATGGTCATTTTCTAGTATAACAGTCATATGATTCACATGAGAGACATTTTCAATTTTATGACTATTTTTCAATAACATGACTATATGATGATCAAGATAGATCAATGACAACACCATAACCATTTCATAGTGTCATAGGCTTCACAAGTGCAGAATTCACTAGACGTGCTTTCTTGAGTGGAGAACGCTTGATCTTTTGTTCTAAGCCTTATGTGCTTAGCGATCCAAAGATATATTGCGTGCTTGGGCACGTGTTTCTTCATCCATATCGTTTTGGTCCAATTTCTTTTTTTATTGCATGCTCCAATGAGAAAATTATATCTTAAGATATTAATCTCCCTTTCTCACCCCATGCATTTAATAATTTCTTTGCTTGATCCATTGATCCGGCTTTCTCAACGAAGATATCTCTTATTGAAATAAGAGATTTCCAATGCAGTGGGTCATCTTTTAATATCCGGTATTCTCATATGTCCTTAGCGTTAAGATATACATGGTGAACCAACTTAATCCACAACGTGTCATCCTTTTTATTAATCCTCCAAAGAGTTTTGAGAAAAATGGATTTGTTCCACATGAAGAAATTAAGAATGCCGAGACTTTCAATAAAGTTTGGCATGTACACTTTGGCCCAAACAACTTTAGGCCTATATCTTCTCAATTTCGACCCTCCCCATAAGAATCTTCTGCATACATTATCGATCACGTTTATAACAAAGCCCGGGAGGAGAAAAACTGAGAACTAGTATCTCTCAATACCTTGAACAACCGTGCGGAGCAACTCCAATCTCCCACCCGCTCATTGGTGTATGTCCAAGGTAATTTTATTCAAAAGGATAGAGAAAAAGTTATAAGCTGAGTTGATAATAAAAGAATACTAAGTAATACAAATGGAAGGGTACCCTCCGTAAGACCCAAAAAATTTAGAATATCCATTTTGTCTTTTGCCCCACTCCCCCAAAGAAGATATTCTATTTAGAAGAGTTGATGTTTAGACTCGATACCTTCGAGAAGTCCTTCAATGTATCTAAGATGATGTTGATTGAATTATGATCCCCTTTAGAGAAAATAATTAAATCGTCCGTGTACACGAGGTGAGATATTTTAAGTGGTGAGCATCCAAGATGATATGAGAATTACTCCGAAGACATAGCTATGATCAATTCTTGAGAGGTACTCCATGCATAGGGCAAAGAGGTAGGGCGAGATCGAGTTCCCTTGTCTAATGCCCCTTTTACCTTTGAAAAATCCATTGAGTTGCCCGTTGATGGATATAGAGAATGAGGTAGTGCTTATGCACTCTAAAATAATATAAATGAATCTTTTAGAAAAATTTAATCAATAAAGGAATTCCTTCAAGAATTCACATTCAACTGAATCAAATGTTTTTTGAATATCTATTTTAAGGAAGCATCTCGGGAAATTCTCGTCCCTACATATTTTCGAATTAGTTTTTGTGTGAGTAGAAAGTTATCAGAGATTAGTCTCTCTTTCACATATGCTCCTTGTGCTATGTTGATTAAACCACCCATGACCAATTTTAGTCGAGAAGTTATCAGCTTGGAGATGATCTTGTAGATACATTATAGCAAGATATAGGCCGGTAGTCTTTAAGTGTTGATGCATGTGAAGATTTTGGAATTAAGGAAATATAAGCATGGTTAATTTGTATTATCATTGTGCCAGAATGGAAGAAGCTAGATACCGCTTGGATGACTTGATGCCCAATCACACTCCACGAAGATTTAAAATTCTGCTGTGTACCCGTCAATGAGGGTGACTTAGAATTTCCCATCATGAAAAGAGCTTCTC
This sequence comes from Sapria himalayana, assembly GCA_029783825.1. Classification (NCBI taxonomy): domain Eukaryota; kingdom Viridiplantae; phylum Streptophyta; class Magnoliopsida; order Malpighiales; family Rafflesiaceae; genus Sapria; species Sapria himalayana. The sequence goes on along the minus strand of JAREIK010010090.1, from coordinate 23,458 downwards.
TTATTCTTCTGGGGTAAAGATTAAGGAGAGTAGCTTATGATCTTCTTGTTGAAGAATATTACCCCCATTTAAAACTTGGTCATTTATCTTTTCTACTCTACATTAAGTGCCTAGGAAGCAGTCATGACCATTTCTTAGTATTGTGACTTTGTGTTACAAATATATTAGGCTGAAGTTGTGGTCATTGCCTAGTATTGAAGTTTTGTGTAATATAAAAATTAGGAAATATTCTAGAGTCTTAGCCACTTTCTTGAGTCACTACCTCAAGCTCAATATATGAACATTAAAGTGGTAGATTTATTCTAAAATCAGTCATATCTCGAGCTTAACATAAACCTAATAATACTTTAATCTCAACTTGAGTTTTTTCTCGTGCTGGGTTCTTTAACTCGAGTGGACTCAAACATGTTGCAGCTTAGAAATTTATTAACCTAAACCAAATATGAGTTGTGTTCAACCCTAAAGCTAAGGAAACCCAACATAATCCAAATGTTTGAAAAAATTAAAAAAAAATGTATGCTTTCATCAAATTCAAGTTGGATACCATAATAGAATATGTTCGCCCATCAAATAAAATATGAAAGGTTATATTAAATTAAATGGGAGTTATTTTTTTCCTTTTATTTATGATCATATTAAATAATATTTGATTATTTTATTTTTTATTATATTTTATCTATATATGTGTGTGTACTTTTTAATGGTGTTTTAATTCTAAAAATTCATTAAAATTTGAAACAATATCCATACAAATGGATATTTCTCTGTGTATTTGTAATATAAAATCATTTTTCTTTATTGTAATATAACTAGACACAACTTGATTCAGCTTGATAATCTCATTGTAATTTCGTTAAAAGAGAATAAATTATTTGAAACTAATTATATAGATGAGAAAACAAATCATAACATAATCTTGATTGTTCAGAAGTACAAGTTTGTACTCATAGATACCCATATAAACCTTATCAAGGAGAAATTGATGAGAAAGCCGAATCTTATGAGAAATAGGCAAAGGATGATGCGATGAATAGATGTTATATTTTGGCTTCAATATCAAATATATTTTGACATCATCATGGCCCATGACTACTACCTATGACATAATATCTAATCTCAAGTACATAGATTGGAATAAGACTACTATTTAGAAAATCATGATAGTTTGATGAATACTATAATGACTGAAAGCACCCTAGTACATAATCATGTTCTCAAAATGAAAATTATTTTGAATGAACTAGAGATCCTTGTAGCTGAGATTGATATAGATTCGTAGAGTGATAATATTCTTTAATAGCTATCAAACATATATAAGCAATTCTACCTAAATTATAACATGAATAAAACAATAACAATAATATAATTAGAGTTAAGTTTGGTTTTCTTGGTGATCCCTCTTGGTTGGATCTAACACTTGGTATCAATAAATATGTATCATGTATTACCTTTGTATGTATAGTAGTGTCTTGGAAATGCAAACTACAAACATGTACAATATCTAAAGAAAAAGGTAATTATAGTTACTAAAGATTGTAAATAAATTTTATGGATGAAGCAGTTTTTTAGATACTTGATACGTGATAAAATATATATACTATGGAACTATAGTGAGATTACATAATATTTATCTAAAAATATAGATTTTTTGTAGGTCAAATAAACATTACTATATATTATCATTGGATAAGAAATGTATTAAAAGAAAAATCTATTATATTTGGAAAAGTATAACAAAAATATTAATAACTTTAGTATATTTTTATTCAAGAAAATTTATTTCTTTATTTGTCCTCATCTAGGATAGTGAGAAATTTGTTGGAGCAATTTTATTTAGGAAAATTAGATTGGAATGCGTATTTTAATCCAAGATATTTTATTTTAGTTCCTACTAGTTTATGTTTTTTCGCAAGTGATGTGCATGACAAACTAATAATTTAGATTAAATTTATAAAAATAAAATAAAGATGCTTAGCTTCGAAAAACATGCTAATGCTACTCTAAAATGAAAAATATATAAGTTTTAATAGTGAACACTAACATTTCATGTAGAAATTATTGTTGCATTTCTCAGAAAAGTATCTTTGTAAACTTTCTTTAGATGATATAAGTTAGGATATAGCATTACTTGAGTGATTGCTAACTTTTACCAATACCTAATACGCATTACTTTTATATTTACTTGGTGATAGAGATTACTAGATTAATTTTTGGAAAATAAATATATTTTTAAAACAAATTAGAATTTTATCTATAAAAAGTAAACATATTTAATAGAAAATTTATTATGAAAATCTAAATTATATTGCACATTTTAGTAGTAATTAAAATCAGTAATTTTTGAAATAAATAAAAAAATGTTTTATCCGCTGGTATTAAATAAACGAAAAGTAAAGGACTAATCTTGAATGCGAATTTAATTAATAAATTAAATAATTAATAAGTGCCAAGATATTATGACCGTTAATAAATACAGGAGAGAGTGGAGATAGGTATGTATACAAAAGATTAAATACAATAGAAGAAATACTAATGGAAAGCATGTCAAGAATCAGTATGACAATTCATTGGAACATCAAAATTATTGCGTAAGGAAAAACAACCGACTAGTTAAATAGCAAGACGATTCTAATCGGAGCCCTTTCATTATAATCCGGCCAGTGGAAAAAAAAGATTAGGCATTTTTTATAATAAATTAAAATGGGTCTGTACTGAGTGCCTTCAATAATTAAATGAAAAGTATGTATATATATATAAATAAATAAATAATAAATATATATATATTATATATGTTTATTTCGAAAACATTTATATATATAAGTTTTCAAACATATTTAGATAAATAATTACGTGTGTGTATATATATATATATATATATATCTAATCTATATATCTAAGTGTATATAATTATATATCTTGGAAAAAGTCATGATTTTTCTTTAGAACCGAAACTTTTGAATACAAAAAGTTGCAAATAGAATTTACTTGAGCTATGAATATTTCTAGAGTCACAAATCTTTGCTACAAAGAAAAGATCAAAAACTGTGGCTAATCCTAATGCTACGAATTTGGGTTACATAGTAGAAATATATGAGCTATATCAATTCTTATTGCCATTATTTATGTTACAGAGTTAGAGGTGTCAACTAGGTCGAGCGGCCTAGTTATGGCACGAAGCCCAACATGATTTAGGTGTGTCTGGCACGACATGACCCAGTTTAGAGACATGGCTAGATGAGTCTCATGTCAACCTATTGGATGGCTCGGACAATGCTTGGCCAAAATTCCTCGCCAGACTAGACTTGAACCAAGCTAGCTTTGCTATGATTGATCTGATTTAACATGACTCGTTATGACCTAAAAATATCAATATGAGTTTCAACCTGAATCATTCAACTTGATACTAATTAAAATCATGGTAGAGATACATTTAACTCATATGTATGTATATACACATGGTATAAATAGCATTATATGTATATGTACTTTTATGTAGGTATTATAGAAATATATATATATAGTGTTTCAGATATGTGTGTGTGTGTGTGGGTGTGTGTTTGTATATGCAGACAATCATGTACATAAATGTGTGTATATTATTGTGCATACACACATCATATATAGATATATATATATATATAAGCAAGTTCTTATATGTTCATACAATTTATTTGAATGTTTGTATAACATTATTTTGTTGTCATAGGTAACAAAGTTGGCCAAATATGCATTGGGGATATTGGACAAAAATAAAATTCTTTTATTATTATTATTATGTAATTATAGATATATATGTTAATGTTGTATTATATGATATTTAATTATGTGGTGCAAAAGATTTGAAATAATGATTATATCGATCTGTGATATGTATGAATGAAGTAATATTAAAATTATAACACATGTAAATAAATTACACAATAAAATTGACTTGTAATTATGTGGTAAGAATGTTAATAGTAATAATTATGATATATTTTACAATATGTTTGTGTGTTATGTACATTAATATTGCACATTGTAATATTCCAAACAAACTATTAGTTTGACATATTCATTTGTAATTTTGGATATTTAAAAAAAATATATATAATAAATTTTATTGAATTTTTAATTAATACATATTTATTAATCTTTAATAAGATATTTATAAAAAAAAATAACTATCATCTCTTACAAAATATTTTGTCTTTAACAAAAAATTTCAAATGATATGTTATTTTTTTAATATAAATAATTGGACAAATACACACTACAATATATATGTATGTTAACAAATTAATTTGTATTATAAATGATCCACACATATGTATAATATCATAATATATATATATATATACACCTATATATCTATATATAGATACATATTCAAGCAATATATATAAAGACAATTATGTACACATATATATATATGAACACTTATATTTATTTTTATTGAAAATAACACTTATATACAAGAGTATATAAATTTACTTGCATGTCTAATGCATATATTCAAGCACTATATGTATTCAAGCAGTTTTTACAATAGAATATATATATATAGTGCTTGAATATATATGTATAGATAGACTACATGTATATCTATACCCATATACAATTTCAAAAAATATGTGTGTGTTTGTGTATATACTACCATACTTAATGTATATTAAAGTGAATTGAAAAAATAGACATAATAGTATATAATATACAATCTTATATATCAGTACTTATATAGACAGATATATTGAAGCTTTATATGTCTAACTATATACTATTACATTACTATCTATATGTTTATGTATATGTATATGTGTGTGTGTGTGTGTGTATATATATTTTTTATTTATTTTTTTTTGCTATACATAATTTCATGTTATTTATATATTGTATTGTATGACTATGTGTGCTACTATATACATATAAGTGTATGTGTGCATATGTTACTATATATATATATATATAATATTCCTATATTTATATATTTATCAAGACATATATCCACATATTTTGAAGTAGTATTATATATGACTACACACCATATATATGTATCCATAGATAAAGTATATGCTATTTATATTTATATATATGTATATTTAGACACATACATATAAATATATTGTAGCTATGTACACATGCTTAAAATGTCAATAATATTACAATGATGTTGTGGTTTGAAAAATAACTATTTATATATATATATATATATATATATATATATAATATATACATCACACCCCAAAATGTCACATACTAAGAACAATACAAAGACCGAAAGAATATATGAATTATTTTAAACTGCAGGTGGTGAATATAATAAATTGCATAAGTGATTTAAATTGTTCCTATTTAAAAAAAAACTTATACTAATATTATGAGACACATTTTGAAATATTCTTATATTAGATGCCAACTAAACTTAATGGATACATAGTTAGAAAGTCTTATGGAAGCAAAGATGGAACAAATTTTCATGCCCACACAAAATGGTACTCTCATTCGAGACACCAAGCTTGGAATGTAGCCGCTAGAGTGCTACAACACGAAGCAATTTGGTTAGAGCATCAACAATATGATCCTTAGAAGACATTATAAACAATAAAGTATCCTCAAGTTACATGATCATGAACAAAGTGTTAATAAAGCCTAGTGTGTTTCAAACATGAATGAAAAACCAAATGATGGAGAAAAATGTAGCACCAATATTATCATAGAATAGTTGAGGAGGAGGACATCGAACCTAAAGCTCATAGAACAAGTTGTTAATTCAAATAACTTACATAGCCCATGAGATAAAAGAGTGATACTCAGCCTCTATGGAGGATTTAACAATTATCTTTTGCTTATGAGAACTCCAAGAAAGAGCATTGCACCCGAACTATGTCAGCTAAATTAGATGTGAAATCAACATGTTTGCATGCTCAATCAAAGTCAGTTAAGGTAGTAAGGTGAAGTGGTTTGCGGCGATTAAGAAAGTTGAGGTAATACTTATATATTTAGTATAATATTCATATGTCTTGGAGCCATGAATAGTATATTTCAACAACACGAGGAATATCCACTTTCTAGTAAAAATTTGTATATAAATGAAAAAAAAATTAAAATATTGGATAATTATTCCACTATATATTATTTCATTACTTTTATGGATTCAAGAGTATGGTTTAAGGTATAGAAAATATTTAAAATTTTGTAGCTATTAGGACGAACCCTCGATCTTATAAGCTATCGCCACGTTAGGTAGACCAATTTGATTTCATTTGTATTCTAGTTTGGTTTTGCTTTAATTCAAACAATTATATATAATTGTTTATTTGTTTAGTTACATATTTTATTTTTTTTTTTTGATTTTTGTTTTTTTTGTAAGTACATGGCGGACTAAGAACACGATATAATTTTCCATATTATGAAAACTAAAACAAAAATAATCAAATGTCATATAGATGTGCCATATTGAAAATTTAATTAATTAATTAATTAAAATTTTATATTTTATTATTATAAAATCATGATATTAATGTGCCATATCACATAGTTCGATTTTATTATATTTAAATATAAAAGATCACAAATATATTTAATTTTTATCAATCTTTTTCTGTTTCAATATAAATTATTAATAACTTGATGGCTCTACCCAACATTTTATGTTTTTGTGGTTCATTAAGTTACGCTATTGGAGTTGAGATCTAATTGGCTCAAAACAACAAATAAAATATAAAAACAAAATAAAAAAAAAAACTAATTAAAATAAAAACGCCCAATGACTACCGGGCTGCCCCGAGCAAAGTGCTCGGGGCTCTAATTGAAAATACATTCTATTAAAGTCGCAGATCGAGCTGATTTCGTTATGAATTATTAAATGAAATAAATAAAATATATATTTATTTTATGGAATGAAAACTCCACCACCTGTACCTTTGCGGCATTTAATATTATGTCAGGAACCATGGCTTCCCTGTATTCTTTCCCATTCCTTGTTTATGTTTGTGTAATAATTTTTGCAAGGTTATCTTGGCCGACTTATATTTTGTAGTTGCTATCTTTTGTGTAATATTTGTTTATGTTTGTAATATTTGTTTGTAATTAACTATTTATTGTTAGTACATCATTGTGTACTATTTTTTAATCAAGTATTCTTTATAATATTGATTTAAGAATATTAATTTCTATAGATTCTAGTACTTGAATTTTATAGATATATTAGATATGTTGAATATATATTGGTATGATTTTGTATATGCATATTAATAAATGATAGATGTTTGTTTTGATGGATAAATTATTGCTTATAATTTATAGATATTTTGGAGATATAGGTGGATATATTGAAAAGTATTGTCCTTGCACATAACATGCATTCTCATACAAAAATTCACTTCGGCTCTTTTGCTTAATATAAAAACATGATAATAAATTTAATTAATATTTAAATGAAACTTATAAAAAAATATTTACTTAAATATGTAATCATTTCATGGCAAGTATTAATGATTTCTCTTTTCTAGTCACCAATTCTAATTTGTATATTTTGACATAACACGAGGCAGGGCACATAATAGTTATGCTTAGACCAGCATGACATGAGAGACATCCAATTTAATTCGGCCTAGCTTTGCACGGCTCATCTCATGCCACACCATATCTAATTAGGTGGTTACTTTGCTATTGTATTGTGACATGTAAGGTGGATCCCACTAGGTTTATTCCTAAAATAATCTTAAACATTGTTTTAAGTATTCACGACCTCAATCTTATCAAAGTGTCTTGATACTTTTGTATATTGTTTCTCTACTTATTGTTTGATCTTTCTCAGCTTTTCAACTACATATTTGTATCTCACATGATATAAGTACCCATACCATGAATAATTATCAATAAAGGTAAATAAATAGATTCAACTACTTCTGGCATGTATGGACATTGGACCACAGATCTAAATGTAATAGGTTTAATGGCCCACTTGCATTGCACATTCACCATTTCCCCATAAGATCCACATTTCACTTGCAAAATCATAGGCAAACAACCCTATGATTATTTTTTTTTTTTTTACAACTTAATCATGTGCCTTTCACTGGCATGTCTAATGAAACAACTATATAAGATGGTTTCAATTTTTTTTAATATACTTTATTGTCATTGGTATTTAAAATTAGATTATATTAGATATGTAAAATGCATATTCAATTACATAACGTGCCACTTGCATAAAAACCATCATTCGCCATGTTAGAACAATTATTAACACTAAGTCATGTAAACCATTCGTATTAACACTAATTTAGTAGCTAATACTCTTATCATTTTATTTGCATATTATTCCTTGGGCTCTCCCTTGGTTATTTGCATATTATTCCTTAGGCTCTATATATTATTATTTATGTGTGAGTGAATGACAAAATTATTAACACCTAAAGTAAGGAAAGTATTTGTTATTGGGTTAGAGATGCGTTTTTTTATATTTTGTTCTTTAGTTGTGTCATGATGATTGAACTATGTGATAATCCATGAATGATTTTGTATATTATATAAAAATGTATCTAACTATGCATTTTGTAGAAGCCTTATGTTGGCGTATATAATTAATATAAAATAATTAAATTTGATAAAAATTGAATAATTCATGATTTTACAAAATAAAATGTAGTGTTGTGATTAATGTGTGACATATGGTAATCTCACAATACATGTCTTTCACATGTTTCATTGTTCAATGTCCATAATATTCATTCTAACTACAAATTTTATTATAAAATATTAGGATTTTGTCATAAATTATTTTTTGATGGTGACTCTATAATATATGACTGAATTTTGAATATCTTTAGAAAATATAAAATATAAAATAAATATATATAATCATATTTATTAAATTAAATAATATCTTAATATTGAATTTATGTATTGGGTACTCATATATTTAATTTAATCTTGTGAATAATAAAATTAGTGATGTCAATAAATAAATTTGATGGACATAAAATTTTTATTTTTAAATTTTAAAAGGTTTTTTATGATATGACATACTTCTGTTCGTCTATTTACATCTACATCTTTCATTGCACCTAGGTCCTAAAAGTTGTCCGTAACATAATGCAACATGACTAGTGTTTTAAACTCATATAGAGATTACTTATTTTAGTAGCATAATTATTGAGATAGAAGTAATTTTTAAAATACTAGTAGACTATTTTAGTATTTTCATATTTAAATAATTGTATGAATCTTAGAATCAAGATTGAATTAGTAAAAATATTATAAAATTTTAATACACTTATGTGAATCGACAATAGGAACTAAATGATATGATTTACAAATAATTATAAAAGATATATCAAAAATAAATATGATAGTTTTATTAATCTTCAAGTAGGTATATTGATATTGTATTCCGAGATGATAAATTATCTATACAATTAATTAAATTAAACATTGAGATGATTTGTCTAATATGTGAGAGTTATGTTAATATTAAGATATCAATTAATGTTCATTCTTATTCTCAATAATTAAAAAAATTATAACGTATTGAGTGTATGAAATCACATGAACTCATTTTTTTATGTTATTAAGATTGATACATGATCTACAAATTCTTTCGTCATCAACAATAATTTTAAAGTCAACTATATAATAAATTTTGCACCATATATTATATAAATTTTGTCATATTTTAACGATTGAGATGATGAATGGAGTATGAAGTTGTAGTAAATAAGTTTTATGAATAAATCAAAAATTTGAAATGTCAAAATCAGAACTAGATAGAAGGTTACCATAAACTAGGTTCATAAGAATGTCCAGTTGTTATTAGAACTTCTAGGCAACATATAAAATTTTAATATTAATTTTTCTTGATTTTTTCATGGCATGTTCATTGATCATTATTTTAAATATAATTCAAATTATTTATATTTTTAAGAAACTTGTGTGTATTTGATATTAGTAATGTGGATATATTATAAAGTTTTAATTTTAATAAATGTTTGTTTAATTGTTATTTAACTTTTTTTTTTCATTTTTTAATGTACTTAAGTACAATTTGTACAATTCTATCAAAAAAGTGACCATATTAAATATAAAGTACATAGATGAATATGTGTGTGTGTGTTGCATATATGTAATGTATATATATAATTATAAATTGTATATATATATATATATATATATATATATATATATATATATATATATATGCATAAACACATCCCATGTGCCATGTGATGTGGGTGTTGGTTCTACAAGTAGCATGAATGTACAACACAACCCAAAGGCCCTCAAACCCCAACTGAATGGGCCACATTTATAAACCAATGCTTCTATGGGCTTATGACTTGGTGTGCCCTATGTCTGTAGTTTGGATAAGTAATAATGACCAGACATGGTCAGTCATGAGCTGATTCCTATGTGTACCACCATCAAGCCATGTTTGGCTCATGATATTTGAGATCATGACTTGCAACACTACATGATGTCCAAGCTTGAGCTTGAAAATCAGATCATGTTGGCTTGACACCTCACGTATGCCTTCTATAATTCTACTATAAACATGAAATTCATAAAAAAATTAATTATCTTACTATTATTATATCAAATATAAGTTATACGATCAATATATATATATATAAACTTTTCTATGATGAATTTACCAAATATAGTATTTCTCATAATTAAGTATGTGAAGTGATTTCAATGTCTTGGTATATATTCTAGTGAGCACGAGAACCTATCATTTGTTGAGTGTTCAAATTCTAGCCAGGCATCAACATGTAATAACAGAGGCTTTTATAATTTTATGTAATTTTTAAAGATAATTGTATTTATTAGAAAAGTAAAAAATATATTAGTATTTTGAGATTCAATCATTATTACATAATTCATAACATTCACTATAAGTTCCTTTATGTTATTTTGGATAAAACACATTCTTTAATATATCAAGTCAACACTCACTCATAATTATTTTTGTGCTCTGATATTTTATTGCTTTGATATATTTTTTTTTCATTTAAATATCTATGATAAGATTATTGCAATAACATATATTTTTACAATAGATTAAATAATTGTCATTTTGGTGAATACCTTGAAGATGTCACGACTTGTATATTTTTCCATCATTCATTTTTCTATCATAACACTTAAAGAAGCATGTCTCAATTCACTTTTTTGTTCTCTAGGCTTGATATTTTAGAAATTTACTTAACAACTTGAAATAGAATGTTATGATTTATCCTTTTAGTTTTTTTTTTTTTTGCACTTATACATCATCAATGACAATACCTAATATGTAGGCTGCATCAATATTTTTTTTTATTTATAGTTTAGAATTATTATTTGTATTATTGTAAGCATTTTTGATGAATGAAGTTTCATTTTACAATTTGGATAAAACAAACATTTTGAGATGTGGAAGTCCTCCAATTCCTTTTATATAATTTTTTCAAAATTTGAATTTGTTGATGTTTGTCTTAGTAACTAAATGCCATGTCTCTGATGATTATGATTTTTTATTTTTTAGATTCTAGAATTTTTGATTTTGTTATAATCAATATTTTTTTAATTTGTCTCAATTTATATTATATTATTTTTAGATAATCTTTAACTATGAGTTGTAAAATATTAAGTAAATGCTAATATTATTTTTTATTCGATGTTTTTTTGTAGGATTAATATAATTTGATGATGATTTTCTTGAGAATTGAATTAGAAAGATTATTTTTACTTTTTGAATCCTTTGAAGCCCACAAGAAATTGTGATGCTATTGATTTACTTATGAAGCATGCACGAAAAAATGTCAACCTGAGTAAATCCAATAGCTTTCCATACATCCTATGGATCTCACAATAGACTCCACAACTTAGGATGCATAGCAAAAGAAAAGTATCATAATAATGATAGTAAACCATAATATATTTTATTAACTAACATATCTTTCAGTCAATAATAGAAGTTGCTCTCTTAATACCTAACTAAAAAATTTTTAGCTTATCTAGTGATGTATATCCAAGCTAAGAGCATATAATCAATTGATAAATGATATTTTAATATTTAGAAAAAGTCATGTTGGTAAAAATAAATAAATACAATATATATCTCGCTCAACCCCAAAAAAACATCCACCCAGTCTTACAATCCTACATAGAAATATCATAAAGTTAATAAATTATTAAAACATAATTACTTAGTTAAATACTTAATTAGAAATAAATTATAATAAAACTTGAAAATAAAAATATGCATATCAAAAGAAAAGTATCAAGAATATAATTGTAATATCAATAGATTCATATGAGGGTATGATTAGTCACCACAATATCAAAGAACCTAAATTCCACACAAAAAAAATGGCATTACCTACAGCATGATTATTGATTCATGAATAGTTAATTCAAATCTAAAACGAGATAGTAAGAAAAAATTTTATATATCACTTTTGAGTAAGCAAAACAAAATTAATAGATGTACACAAAGAAAGTTCAACCTAGGTGGAACCAATAGCTTTCTATACATCCTATGTATCTCATAAAATTCTCCATAACTTAGGATACATATCAAAAGAAAAGTCTCAAGAGAAAGCATAACAAACTCTAACATATTTTCTTAACTAACACTTTTCTCAGTCTATAAAAGAAGTCAATATTTAAAGACTTGACTCCATAATCTTCAATTTTTCCAGTGATAGATATCCAAACTAAGAATGTAGAACCAATTAATCAATGATAACTAAATACCTAAAAGAGCTCATGTAAATGAAGAAAAATAAGTACAATTCATCTCGCTCAATCTCAAAAAAAAAAAAATCTTCTTAATCCATCTATCCTACATAAAAATATCAGAAAATAAAATATAATATAACTCAATTAATTAGTAAAATAATTAACTATAAATAAATTTTAATTAACCTCTAAAACAAAAACAATCCATGTTAAAAAAAAAGTCTAAAGATTAATATTGTCATGCACTAACTTTAATGATGACATGATTATTCACCATGATATTAAAAACTAATGACCACACAAATATGTCATCACCTAATGCATGGATATTGACTATTTACACAGGAATCTATAACTCAATAGTCTAAAATAAGATAGTGAGAAAAAACTATACTCATGAGAGTATCTCGACTAAAGCTAGCACTACAAAAAAAAATTGAAATACTACTAACTTGGGTAAGGTTGACAATATTAATAGATGTACATGAAAAAAATTCAACTTGAGTGAATCCAATAGCTTTCCATACATCCTATGGATCTCACAACATTATACATAACTCATGATGTATATCAAAAAAATCTCAAGAAATACTTATAAAAAAAAACCCTTAAGAATAACATTGTCATATCTTCAAACTCATGTGATGGTATTATTAGCTATCATAATATCACAAATTCTATTCTACAAAAAAAATGTGTTTGCCTAAAACAAAAATATTGACTCAAGAATCTACAAATCAAGAATCTATATGAGATAGTGATAAAAAAACCATAGTCAACAGAGTGTTTCGGGTGGAACCAGTAACACTTAAGATAAAAATACTTGAAATACCATTTATATCGAGCATAAAAAGGCTAGTATGTGCACACAAAAAATAAATACAACCTTAGTGAATCAAGTAGATTCAAGTACATCCCCTAGATATCGTAACATTCTTCATAACTCAGTGCAGCATTGTGCAGCATCCAACATCTCATGGAAAGTAGTCAATGAGTCATTATGAGGGATTACAAAGAGTGTGTACTCACTAGAGATAAAGTAAATATTTTTAATCAAAACAGTAAAATTAGTATCTAGCACATGAAATTTAGTCTTGTGAATGATATAGACCAACATCTACTCACTAGAAAGAATATCCTACTATTTCGCCTTGAATCCTCTCTTTATGAGTGCATAGACTATATGATTGTAAAAATCCATATAGTAACTTTGAGGAGATTGAATATTCTTGATCTTATACATATTGATGTTTACTCAATGAAGAGAAGAAAACATAGTGAGTTCATTTATCTTGTGACATTCATTAATGACCACTCTAATAATGTGTGACTGTGAGTATTTACATTGAAAATAAAAGACAATATCTTTCATATCTTTAAGGATTTCTATGTCATAGTTTGGAGAAAGACTAATAAGAAACTAATCTATATATATTCTTATAATAGAAGAGAACACAAAGGTCAATTTCAAAGCTATTTTGTATCCCTTGATATTGGACTTGAAAAAAATACCAAACAAGATGTCTCAATTAAACATCATGGAAGAGATGATAAACCAAACTATCAAGGTGATAGTCTTGTTCAAACTTTCTCACACACATCTTCCCAAAGAATGTTGGAGACATGCTATATGTGCGAATGTAGATGTAAAGAACATGAGTCTAACTGCTACACAAAATGCAAATGATCCCAAAAATTTTGACTATTAAAGATATGTTATATCATTATTTTATAGTATTCATTGCAAAGCTTTCATATACATTTTGAAAGATTAAAGATTAAAATTGAATGATACTACATGTCCATGTAATTTTCTTAGTTATAGATACAAGGTGCTCGAATATAGTCTATGGGACTTCAAAGACAAGAAAGTTTTTCAGAGTAGATATGTAATTTTTTGTAAGACAAATTAGTTAACATAATCATTTGGGTAGTGTGGAAATTGAACATTTATAGATTTCTATTTGCACAAAATTGATGCTTCTTCCTTCTATAGATTAGAAAGATCATGGGAGAGAAATTGAGCACCAACATGATAATTCTAAGCTATATGATGTGCACATTCTGAGCCCTAGGATATGCTAGTTGAGAATATGAGGGACAATATTCTAACTAGAATTTAGCAAGACCCAATTATTCCTAATGATTCATCATAATCTAACTTGAGAATATCATCAATGTCTTATTAGGTATCATCTAGATTTTGTGATTATGTATTACTCATAGATATCAAGGAGCTTGAGATATTTTAAAAGCACATATCTTTTAAGAATATTAAGGAATGATTTTAGACTATGTAAAAAGATAATGTCTCTTCCTATCAACTAGACTTATAATAATTACCCTTACCTAAAGAGGAACCATCTCTAAAAAATAACTCTTGAGACTAAAACTAAAATAATATTCTAAACTAACATATAAAGCTCATTAGTAAAGGAGTTTAATCAAATAAAGATATTGACTTTGATGAAATATTTTCTCTAGTAATAAATATATCTTCTATTCGAGTTATATGAGTTTGTGTGCCAGCTTAAATTTGAAACTTGATCAACTTAATGTGATGATAACACTTCTTTATGATAATCTTCATGAGACCATGTACATAGATTTAGTTGAAGGAATTATAGTAGAAGAAGAAAATCTTATATGTAAAATAAAAAATATATTATATGGACATCAACTAACTCCTAAGAAATGATATAAAAAATTTTATTTATTCATGACTCTCATGGCTTTTAGCACTTATTTTGTGATTATTATGTATTCATCAATCATTAATTAAAGAATTACTAGCTTATATTTTTATTGTATATTGATGACATGATAATCATTAGCCGAAATAAAGCAAAGATTGACTAGCTCAAAGGGAGCTAGAAAAAGTCATTTCTATGAGAGACTTAGGCCCATTCAAGAGGAATCTAGGGATGTGTATTATCTAAGATAGGTCTTCCTTACATATCTAGTTATCTCAATAAAACTAAATAAAAAAAAATCATGAGAGGTTCTTTATGAAATAGGCTATGTCAGTCTCAACCTTTTTAGCCAAACATTATAATTTGCGCACTGAGTTTAGTCCTAATTTTCTATCTCAAATGTTGGTAGTCCAATGTATTTTGTGATATCTTTTAGACCAAAAAGTATACATTATGTGAGTTTTGTTATTTATTTTCTCTTGAATTTTGATAGAATTTATTAATTTGTAGTGAAATTTATTTTAAGGTATCTATGAGTAACATTTCAATTATCTTTGTGCCTAGGTAGGCAAAAGCCTATTTTCTTGGATATATTAATTTTGATATAGCCAATAATTTTAATTAGTAGTGATATACCTTGGGCTATGTGATAATCAATGGAGACGGAGCAATATCCTGTAAATCAAAGTTGTAAATGTAGCATCATCCAACACCAAGGTTACATTTATTATAGCTATTGATGCTTATAAAAAAATGTTATAGGTGAAAAGGTTTTCTGTTGGCTTATATATCTAATATATATATATATATATCTATGTGTGATAGTTAGAATATAATATATCAATCCAAAAAATTAATTTTTCATAGTAGGTCGAAACGCATTGATGTGTTGTATAATTGGATATGAAATGTATTAGATAAAAACAATTATACTTGAAAATTACATACAAACAAAAATATCTCATAAATGTTAACTAAATCCTTATCATTAGTATAATTTAATTTCTTTAAAATATAAATAGACATGTATCTCTCCATCTAGGGCAGATGAAAAGATTTATTAGGTATGCCCTTATTTGGCAGGTCATATTGATTTAATTTGCCTTCTAGTTTAGACTTTTTAATTTTCATAGTAATATAAATTATTATTTTGAACTTGCATGTTTTATTTTATCTAGTTATATTTATTTGATATTTTTTATTATTTTGTTATTTTTTTTGCAAGTGAGTTGCATCCTAATTAAAATTTATGATAATAGTTTTAGGATAGAAATACCTCTTATATCTAGAAATTAATTTTAAGATTGTTCTTGCACAAAACTAACATTTAACCTAAAGAATAAAATGAAATAACATATGAAAATATTGCCATAAATATTTTGAAATACCAAGTTTACATAAATATTTTGAAATTTTATGATTTTTAGGGATTAATATTCTAGAAAATTTAAATTTTTTCAAAATAAAATTTTGGCATATTTTATGTTTTAGGATGCTCATACATGTGAAAAATCTATTTGTATATGTTAATTCATATAGGTGTTCGACATTCTATATATTAACTTTTTAGATTATTTGGCATGTATATCTTATTATGTTTGCACTTATTATATCATTCATGATAAAAATTTTATTAAATTATTATTTTGAGAGAACTTGACAAATATTAGTTAAATCAAATTAATTTTAGGTGAATTTAGTAGACTCGATGGAGCAAAGGCTTGAATGATAGAGAAGAGATATAGAGTCATGACTATTTCTTGTCTCGACTTAGGTACACAATTCACACTTATTCTTGAGTAGTTGCAATATTAATTCTTGTCTATAACTTTATAAAAATACTTGTGGACTTCTTTGTATTTTATTACTCTATCAAAAAGCTTTTTTTTGAGAAATACAAATATCATGGACACGATATTATCTTGGAATCATGGCTATACTATCTATAAGATATTTAATAGTTACGATATTAAATTTCCACCATGGTAGCAAAGTATCCTAATGGTACAAATAATCACGACAATTTCTAGAGTAATAACTTATTCGATACATAACCAAAATACCAAGTATTTTTAGTTGTCACACTATTTTCCACTATGACTTTTTATTCCAAAAAGCATTTACCTTGGTCATAGCAAATTCCAATACAATGAATTTGTGCTTTAGAGAAAAAACATCAAATTTGTGGCCTCATTTAGCATTGTGACTTGTGTTATAAAGAGTAATTTTTCTTAGTTTTAGCAATCTTAGTTCTATGACACTTTGCTCAAAAAGTCAAGACTAAAGCCACACCTAATATAAATGCTAAAACTTTGTATTATTGATATTTAAAGCATCTTTCATGATATTTTCAATATCATGATACTTTGCTTAGAAATTTGAGACCAAAGCCGCAACCAATTCCAACACCATTACTTTATTTTAATTTAAAATATTACATGAATTCCTGAAGTATAAAAGTAACACTTAGAGAAAAAAAGAAAAGGAGATAGAAAAAGATAAAAATCATGAACCACACACGTCGAGAATCCTTGGCGATGGATGCAGTTAAGATTTATATTTAGATTTTCACTTGAACATTCATTAGGTACGGTAAGAAGGAAGTAATAACCCGTCTAATCTTTACATATAAGATAAACTAATGTGTGAAGACCATAAGTTGAGGTAAATTTCATCATTATGAGTTTGAAGCTTATGAAGTTGAAAGTATGAATATATTTAATAGTTATCCATTATGCATTATCTAAAAGAACTAACCTTTGAGTGTTTTGAGGATTAAGTAGAATGTCTATCTCTGGAGTTTTACTAGTGTGAGAGTCATGTGTTAGTTGTGATAGACAATAAAAGGAATGTCATGCAGCACATGCAAATGTGAGAGACTGGTATGATAGTGATAGTCATGAAAGTCATTCCCTCTTGTATGACTTCCATAGGTGAGATTCATTGGAAGATATTTGTTAATTATCTTGAGTATGGTGCTTACAAAACTGAAAGTGCAAATGAATTTAGTACCATATAATTTTGTGTATTTAAGGTAATTAAAAATTGAATAATAGAAGTGCATACTTGAAGAATCATCAAGGGTTATTATCATATTGATTAAAAAGAGTATACATATGAATGACCCTTGCACGAAATGATATGTGGTTTTGGAGTTGAAATGCCAAGGGGACAACAATGAGGATGCATTGGTATTTTAACTCTAATCTACTATTCATCTAATAATTGAATATGATATTAAAAAAAAACAAGAGAAATATCATTATACACAATAATGTGAGTTAACCTTAGAGTCTTTGTATTTTTTGAAGATCAATTATATCTATTCAACATTTCAACTCAAGTAGCGATCAATTTTTTGTTGCTTGATCAAAATGCATACATAATTTTGTGGGATTTATTTTTAAGCTTAATTATATTTTATTACTTATATGATTCATATACTTGTAGAGCTATGTTGGATGAGATATTCTCAATTAATGATATTTTTGGATCATACCAATTAATGATAATTTTAGCACCCTCACAAAGTCAAAATAATGGGCAATTATAAATTAGACTTTGAACTTATATTTTGAATTAAAATGTTATGTTTTAGAATAATGGAATCGATTATGAATTATGAATTTCTTTATATGAATTGTTCTGAAAATTTAAGAATTATATTTAATTAATACAATAAAATAAATGGTGTACATTATTTATTTTATTTAAAAAAGTGCATAATTCTAAAAACTAATAATTAAATCTCATTTTATTTATGGAAATATAAAAATTTTTGCTATGGCAAATATTCTTTTCTTTTAACTTCAAAAAAAAATTATATTTGCTGATGTGTGTACATATATATATACATATTATGTGTATATATATATATATCCATGTGCAATGCTAAATGAGTTATGTATGTCGCAATCATGCCTGACTATAGCGATAATAAATCTAAACATATTAGATTAGTGTCTTAAATTATAAAAACATTAATAAATAAGGCAAAAGAATTATTTGACGCAATAGATTAGATTATTGTCATCATAATATATTATTTTGAGATAAGAAAGAACACGAACAACCCCATTAGACCGAGAGAAGGGTTCATACTTTTTTATTCAAAAATAAATGAAAGTATAAATAAGATGTATATTATAGTAAATAATATTTTTATGAATATAACTATTACAATTAAGCAATCCTAGGTAAAATTATGCATATTGCTTACTTCCAATTTAGTTTGCATGACATGATTAACAATAATTTCTTAGACTCTTTGAACTTCTTAGAGAAATTAGTTCATAGAATATCCTTAACTAATCTTATTTTTTTAGGTGTAGGTAAGGATGAGATTGAGATGAAATAATACAAATTTGTAATTTTAGAGTTCAAAATTCTATGGGGATTGTTATTTTGATATCATCTTTGGTTTCCTTGCTCCATATTAGATTGTTCTAAGAAATCCTACCAACCAACCAACCTATATTGTTCATATTGAGTTGCATATGTGAGACCTCGTTCAATTAAGTTAAATGAAGAATTTCATTGGCATTAAAATAGGCACCAAACTTTATATCAGGAAGAAGAATTAATATTTGTGAGGTCTCAATCATTTACATAAAAATTGTCTACTAAGTGAAATATTTCACTCGAAATATATTTATCATATAATGAATTTTATATTCTAAGTCATGTCACTATTATTATTACCATCATTAGACGCTACCCGATTTTCTATTAAAATGCATATTTAATTCATTTAATAGATTATAAGAATTTTGTACTTTATGTAATTTGGTTGATTAGTAAAAAATAAAATTTAACTATGAATACAAACATCGTTGAAATTCTACTTAATTAAAGTTAAAATATTTATGTAAGATATCAAAATTTACTATCATATTGTGTCGATGGTAATAATGATGAAATTACAATGACTTTAAATGATTTGAATATATATATAATTTTTAAATTCTTGAAAATTTTTTTGAATACTTTTATAATATATTACTTAGTATATAATTATACATTTAGCATAATATTTATTTGTCTTGGAACCATGAATATTATATTTCAACAACATAGAGAATATCCACTTACTGATGTAATTTGTGTATAAATGAAAAAAAAACTAAAATATGGATAACTATTCCACTATTTGCTATTTAACTGCATTTATGGATTCAAGAGTTTTGTTTTAAGGTACAGAAAATATTTTAGATTTTAAAGCTATCGCTATGAACCCTCCATCTTATAGGGTATGTCCGAGTTGGGTAGACCAATTTAATTTCATTTGTTTTCTAGTAATTTCTCTAAGGTTAGAGCTTCTCCTTCTTTATTTTTATTATAGTTTTAGGCCTTGCATTATCTAATTAGTTCTCACTCATTGAAGGAATAATATCTTAAATTTAACTATTATGATATAATTTTTGTGAATTTCATGAATACCCCTAGGATTTGATTGTCCGGATGGTTAACAATTATTTTGCTTGGGGTGAATGACCTAAGTTTGAACCCAAACCTAGCGCGCTCTTTTAATAAATATCATGTAAAATAGAAAATATTTTTGGAATTTGAAAATCGATTTTCAAATATTAAACTATAATTTTTCAATTTGAAAACCAAAATTCATAATTTTTTCTGTATTCAATGGACAAAATTGGATTGAGACATTTTAGTGCATGTAAACTTAATTATTTTTGAATTTATTATATATTTTTATAATTCTGAATGGTAAAGTTTATTTTTGTGAAAATTTTGTTTATGGGTCAAAAACAAAAATATGTAGATATACATATATTTTTGTTTTGGACCCCTATATATAATTTTATATTCTTTTTTTTAATTACTTGCGTTTTTATGAACCAAAACATAAATCTCACTCATTCTTTAATTGTAAAACAAAGTATCTTAACTTTTTTTGAGATATGAATAAAGTTCAAATTTAAATATGATGGGAGCATATTTTTGTTTTATAGTCAAATTGACAAATTTTGATTTTGAGATTTAACTCAGTCTAGTCAGCTTACTAACATGATTTTATATTATGAAACTTAGATTAGGTTAGATTTTGGGTCGGGTTGCATAATTTCTAGCAAAAATTATTAAAATAATATTTAAAATAAAATAATTAAAATATTTAAATAATATAAATTTTATAAATTATTATTTTTAAATATTTCTTTGATGCATCAAAATTTTATAATATAAAACTTAAATTAAATTTTAAAATCAATCCTACTAATTATTTTGGAAATTAATAATTTATTTTAGGCTCTCAAGCCTTATATTAATAGGCATGACAATTTAGCAAGCATTAGGTTTTAAAATTTGATTTGGAAGATTGCAACTCGAACTTAAACCTAATATTTTATTTTGTATTGGATTCAAATTATTCAAATCGACCTAACATGAATTCCAACGATAAAATTTTAGATGCTTGTTCATGCGGAAAAAAAAATCCTTGGTAAGCCAATAAATACAAATACTTGGTATGGTAAAATATTTAGATTTAAAAAATTATAATTAATTTTAAGGTTAGTGTTTTATTACATAAATTCACGATCAAGGAATATATAAAAAATTAATAAATTTAAATTTTATATTATTTAAATACTAGTTCTTTTTATTTCTAGTATTCCCCTAGGTTCTCTTTCCTCCTAAATAGAAGTTGATTATCACTTGTAAAAGAAGTAAGAGGCTAACTTGTCAACATCTAATGAGTGAGTTGACTAAGTAGCATTTACACTAACAAAAATACTAAGTACGTGACATGAAATCATTCATCTCCTTTGATCTATGAAAAATGCAACGGTACTTTTCCGCATTGAATGCTTTATTTTTTACTATTATTCATAATTATTTGTTTTTTTTTTCCTTATAGAAGCCGATGTGGTCACTCCTTTATCACCTAGGGCACCATAGGCATACTTTTTTATAAGTTATAAACTGTATTTTTTTTTTAATTTCATATAATTTCTTAGTTTCTCATGCACATCACCAGTAAAAATCAAAAAGTAGTAGGAACTAAAAAATAAAATATCCAGGATTAAAATATATAATACAGTCCAATTTACCTAGCGTAGGATATCCCAACAAATTTTTCTCATTATACTAGATGAGGAGACACATACCAAATAAAGAGTTAAATTCCCTAACAAGAAAATTATTATTAACTTGTCATAATATGTTTGCTAGTATATTTTTCCTAGTACAATAGATTTTTCTTCTAACACCTTACATATCAAATGATAATATACAATAATATGTTTTGATCCAATGTAAAAAGTTAAATTTATAAATAAATATATTGTACTCTAATTATCCTGCCATATAGTATATATATGTTATCACATATCTAAGTATGTAGAAAACTTTTTAATCCATAAAATTTATCTACAAACTTGTATAACAATAATGAACACAATCTTTAGATATTTTTGTACACATTTGTAGCTTGCATTTTCAAGATACCACTATCCATCCAAGTCGATCTATTTTTTATACAAAGTGTTAGATCCAAGCAAGTGGGATCACCATGAAAATCACACTTAATTCTAATTATATTTTTGTTAGTATAATTCTGTTCATGTTATAATTCAAGTAGAATTGCTTATAGAAGTTTGAAAGCAATTAAAGAATAATATCATTCTTAATATCAATATCAATCTCAGCTCCAATGATCTGTCCAGCAGAATAATCATTTTGAAAACATGATCACACACTATAGTGCTTTCGGTCATCGTAGTTTCATCAAAATCATCATGGCTCTCTGACTAGCAGAATGAGTCTTTTTTCAAAATAGTTATTCGAAATTAGACATGATGTTATAGGATGTAGCTTGGACTAATGTTGATGGTAAAATATATTTGATATAGAAGATAAAATATAATATACACATCGCATCATCCTTTACCTATTTCTCAAAAGATTTGGTTTCCTCATCAATTTTCTCTTAATAAGATTTATACGGGCATCTATGCGTATAAACTTATAGTTCTCAAATAATATTAATATTTATTTTACAGTCTATATAATTGGTTCCATCGAATTTTTCCTCTTTGAAATGA
>JAREIK010010089.1:0-18966 GCA_029783825.1 Sapria himalayana | reverse complement strand
ATCTATCTATATATTTTTGTATAGATGTGTCTATCAATCAGTTTATCTAATTAATTATCCTTCTATCTTTTGTCTACATGTTTATCTATCTATCTATTAGTTTATTAGTCTATCTATCTATATATCTATCTATCTATCTATTTGTGTGTCTATCTATTTATCTATCAGTCAATCTATTTATCTATCTATTTTTCAATCTATCTATCTATTAAATTATGTATTTATCTATCTATTTATCTTTCTATTTGTCTATTTTTTTGTCTATCAATCTATTTTTCTTTCTATCTATCTGTCTTTAAAATTATCTATCAATATGTCTATCAATCTATCTAGCAATCTATATATCAATCTGTCTACCAATCAATTATTCTATCTATCTATCTATCTATTTGTCTATCTATCTATATATCATTCAAACTATCTATGTATCGATTTAACTTTCTATCTTTCTATATGTCTGTTTATGTGTCTTTCTAATTGTCTATCAGTCTATCTATCTATCTATCTGTCTATCTTTTTATCTATATTTATATCTATGTAATTATCTCTCTATGTATCTGTCTATCTGTCTATCTATCTTTCTTTCTATGTATCTATCTATCTATTTATCTGTTAATATATCTACCAATTGATCTATGAATCTGTCTTGCATTCTATCTATCCATTTATTTAGCTATATGTCTAAATATCTATATGTATGTCTATCAATCATGCAATCTATCTATCTATCTATTTATCTTTTTATCTTTCTATCTTTCTATCTTTCTGACTCTTTTTCTATCGATCTATCTATCTATCTCTCTCTCTATCTATCTATCTATCTAAATATCTATCAAACTATCCGTCTTTTTATCTATCTATGTCTTTTTCTATCTATCTATCTAACTTTCTTTCTTTCTATATTTATATCTTTCTGTCTATCTATCTATCTTTCTTTCTTTCTTTCAATAGATATATCTATCAACCTGTATATCAATATATTTATCATTGTCTATCATTATGTCTATCAATATATGTAGTTATCTATCTATCTATTTGTATATCTATCTATCTTTTAGTATGTCTAAGTATCTATCTATCTATATATCTTACTATCTATCTATCTTTTTACCTATCTATATGTATATCTATATGTCTATCAATCTATCTATTAATCTGTGTATCAATCTATTTATTAATTTCTCTATCATTCAGTCTATGAATCTATTTACTAACTTTTTATCTATTTATGTATCTGTCTATATATTAGTCACTCTATCAATCTATCTATCACTCTATCTATCTAGCTATTAATATGTCAATCAATATGTCTATCTATCAATCTATCAATCAATCTATTAATCTATTTATCAAACTGTATGTAAAACTACTAATTTGATGAATACCTTTTATTATTCTATCAATTTTTCTATCAATCAATCTATTTATGTATCTGATTATCTATCTATTTATTTATCTAACTATCTATCTATGTATATATCTATCTATCCATATATATATATATATATATCTCTCTCCTCTATCTATCCTATCTATTTATTTGTCTATCATCTATATCTATCATACTATCTATCTGTCTTTTATCTATATCTATCTATCTATCTATCTAACTATATATCAATATGTCAATCTATTTAACTACTAATGCGTCAATCTATTTGTCTATCTATCTATTTATATGGATATCTATTTGTCTATCTATTTGTGTATTTATTTATCTATCTGGCTATATATCTATCTATCAATCTATCAATCTATTATCTATCTATCTGTATATCTATTTTTTATCAATTTATCAATTTATCTATCTTTCTATCTATTTGGCTACTATCAATATAACTATTTATTTATCTACTTATCTATTTATCTATCTATAATTATATTTAGCTAACTATCTATAAATATCTCTATCTATATGTTTATCTATCTGTCCATCTTTTTGTATATCTATTTATATATCATTATAAGTATATATCTATCTATCTATATGTCTATCTATTAGTCTATCTATTTTCTTTCTATCAATCTAATTATATATCTCTTTATCTATCCATGAATTTAATTATATATCTATTTCTATATATATCTATCTATCATTCTTTCTATATATAAGTCTATCTATCTATATTACTATATGTCTCTCTATTTGTCTCTCAATTAATCAATCTATTTGTCTTTTTATCTGTATATCTATATGTCTTTAATAATTTATATATCTATCTGTGTATCTATTTACTTATCTATTTGTGTATCTATTCACCTATCGATCTATCTATCTAAAATTCTATCAATCTATATTTCTATCAATCTATCTATCAACCAATCAATCTATCTGTCTATGTATCTATCTACCTATTTTTCTATCTGTCTATCTATTTATCAATCTATATATCAATTTTTCAATCTATATATCAATAAATAAATATATCTATCTATCTATTTTTCTATCTATCTATCTATGTATTTGTCTCTCTATCTATTCGATTATTTATCTATTATATATCTATCTATCTATCTGTTTGTCTGTCTATTTGCATGTCTATCTTTCTTTTTGTTTGTATATATGAATATTTATCTATCTATATGTATATTTATATATCAATCTATTTATCTATCTTTCTGGCTATCTATATATCATTCATTCTATCAATCTATCTCTCTATCTATATATCCATCTATCAGTCTATAATTATACATATCTGTTATTTTTATATCTGTTTGTCTTTCTGTCTCTATGTTTGTATCTGTGTATATCTATTTGTCCGTATGTTTGTATATCAACCTATGTCCTTGCCTAACTATCTACCTACTTGACTAACTGACTATCTATCTATCAATCTGTCTATATGTCTATCAGTCTATATATCTATTTGTATGCATATTTTTCAATCAATCTATCTATCTATTTGTCAGTCCATCTATCTATCTATCTTTCTATATCTTTATCTTGTTGTCTATCTATGTTTCTATATATCTATAGATCAATCTATCTTTCTATCTAACAATCTATATGTCTATCTATCTGTATATCAAATTGTTTATATATATGTATATCTATCTGTCTAACTAACTATCTATCTATCTATATGTCTATCTATATATCTATTTATCCTTCTATCTATTAGCTTATCTATCTGTCTATTTGTATGTCTATCTATCTATATATGTATCTATCAAAAATAACTATATATCTTTTAGTATAGATATATGTCTATCTATGTATCTATCTGTCTATCTATCTGACTATCTATATGTCTATCTCAATATCTATCTATTATCTATCGATCAATCAATTTATCAATATCTATCAATCAATTTATCTATCTATTATTTTATCTATCTATCTATCTATTAGTTTTTTTATCTGTCTATCTATCTTTCTTTCTTTATATCTATCTATTTATATGTCTATCTATGTATATATCTATTATGTATCTATCTATCTATATATATGTTTATCTTTCTCACTAATTATTTGTCTTTTTATCTATCTATATACTATCTATCTATTTATTTATCTATAAATCTGTCGATATACCTGTCTATCAATTTGTTTTTCTTTCTGTCTATAAATCTATCTATCTTTCTTTCTTTCAATTTATCTATATGTTTATCAATCTGTTTATCAATATGTCTTTAATCTCATTATTAATATATATATATCACATTGTCTATTTATCTATCTATCTTTCAATCTGTCTATCTAACAGTCTATCTATCTCTCTAACTATCAATCTATTAGTCTATCTTTCTACTTTCTACCTTATATTCTGTCTATCTATTAGTCTATCTATCTGTCTATCTATCTATCTACCTTTCTATCTATCCATCTATCTTTCTATTTTTTATCTATCTATCTGTCTACCTATGTAACTATATATCTATCTATCTATCTATCTGTATATCTATTTATCTATATGTCTATGTATCTGTCTATCTATCTATTTATCTAACTATCTATCTAACTATCTATCTATCTATCTATTTATTTATTTATCTATCTATCTATCGATCTTTTTGTTTTATATATATATATATATCTATCTATATGTCTATCTATCTATCTATTTATATTTTTGTAATCTATATATTAATCTATATATCTATTAATCTATAAATGTATTAATCTATTTATCGATCTATATATCTGTCTATCTGCCTAACTTTATATATATATATTTATCTATTTATCTTTCTCTGTCTATCTGACTATCTATCTATCTATATGGATATCTTTTTCTCTATCTATCTATATATCTATTTATATATCTTTCTATCTATCTATCTAAATATTTTTATGTGTAGTTTTATATCTATCTACAATCATTTTGACTGTCTATTTTTATATC
The DNA here is from genome assembly GCA_029783825.1 of Sapria himalayana. NCBI lineage: Eukaryota > Viridiplantae > Streptophyta > Magnoliopsida > Malpighiales > Rafflesiaceae > Sapria > Sapria himalayana. The sequence goes on along the minus strand of JAREIK010010089.1, from coordinate 14,617 downwards.
TATATGTCTTAGAATCTATCTATCTATCTGCATATCTATCTTTTGTATATCTATCTATCTGTCTATCTATCTATCTATCTAAATGTCTATCTATGTATATATAGGTCTATATATATATCTATCTATTTACTTATCTATCTATTTGTTTTTCTATTTGTCTATCTATCTGTGTGTCTGTCTATTTGCCTATCTATTTATCTATCTATCTATTTGACTATCAATTTTTATATCTATATGTCTATCTATCTATCTAAATCTATCTTATTGTCTATCTATCTATCTATATATTTATCTATCTTTCTATATATAGGACTATATCTAACTATCATTCTGTGTAACTATTTTCTATCTATCTATCTATCTATTTATGTACCTATCTATTTGCATATCTATGTATCTATTTATCTATTAGTTTCTCTATCTATCTATCTATCTACATATCTATCTATCTATAAGTCTACTTTATATTAATCTATATGTATATATATCTATATCTAAATATCGTTATATTAATTTATTTATTTATCTATCTATCTATATATCTATCTATCTATTTGTCTGTCCATCTACCTATGTAACTATTTGTGAATCTATATGTCTGTCTATATATCTTTCTATCTATCTATCTATTAAATTGCCTATATAAATATCAATCTATCTATCTATCTATCGATATATCTGTGTGTCTATTTGTCTATCTATATATCAATCTATTTCTAAATCTATCTATTTGTCTATTATAATGTCTATATATCTGTCTATCGTACTGTCAATCAATCTATCTATCTATCTATCTATCTTCTTATCAATCTATATATCTATCTAGGTATTTTTCTATCTATTTGTCTATCTATATGTCAAATTATGTATCTATCTGTCTGACTGTCTAAATATCTATCTTTCAATCTTTCTATGAGTCTGTCAATCAAATAATCAATCTATATAACTATCAAACTTTCTATCAATCAATATATTTATCTATCTACCTATCTATCTGTCTATTAATTTATTTATATGTCTATCTATTTGTATATCTATCTATCTATTAATCAATTAATTTATCTATTTATCTTTCTAAATATCTATCTGTCTATTTTTCTATTTATTTATATATCATTATTAATCTATTTATCTCTCTATCTATGTATATTTCTTTCTTTTTATCTATATTTCTATTAATTTGTCTATATATTTGTATAACTATGTGTCTATCTATCTATTTATCTATATTTGTATCTATATGTATATCAATCTCATTATTAATCTGTGTATGAACCTTTCTATCTATCAATCATTATATTTGTCTATTTATCTATCTCTATGTCTATCAATCTACTTTTATATTTGTCAACTTATTTGTCTATCTATTTTTCTCTCTTTGTCTATCTATTTCTCTAGCTATCTATCAATATATATATCTATCTATCTATTTGTCTATCTATATGCCTATCTATCTTTCTATCTATCTATCTATCTATAAACTTGTCTATCAATCTGTCTATCTATCTATTTATCTATCTATTTGTATATCTATCTATCAATCAATTTTTCTAACTATGTGTATTTCTATCCATCTATCTTTTTGTTTATCTATCTTTGTTTATATTTGTCTATAAATTTGTATATAAATCTATCTATGAATTTGTCGATCAATCAATCATTATATCTATCTATATATGTGTCTATCTATCTATCAATCTATCAATATATTTATCAATTTGTCAATCAATCTGTCCATCAATATATCTATCTATCTTTCTATCTTTATATTTGTCTATCAATCTATATGTCTTAATGTCAATCTTTCTATATATATATATATATATATCTCTTTCTATCTATCTATGTATCTGTCTATCTTTCTTTCATTATATCTATCTGTCTTTCTATCTTTCAATCTATGTCTCTATCTTTCGGTATATTTATCTATTTATATATTTGTCTATCAATCTATATATATGTCTTTCTAACAATCAATCTCTCTCTATCTTTTTTTATATTTATCTATTTATCTATCTATCTATCCGTTTATCAATATATCTATTATTCTGTTTATCAATCTGTCTAGCTATCTATCTATCTGTATATCTTTCTTTTTATCAATCTATCAATCTATATGTCTATCTATATATTTAACTATCTATTTATTTGTCTATTGATCTGTCTATCTATTAGTCAATCTATCAGTCTATCTATCTATCTATATATCATTCAATCATTATATCTATCAATATGTTTATCTTTCTGTCTATAAATCTATTTATTAAATGGTCTTTATATCTACATATCTATTATTAATCTATCTATTTGTATGCATGTATTTTTGTCTATTTGTCTATTTGTCTATATATTTGTCTATTTGTCTATCTCTCTACCTGCCGTTCTGAATGTCTACTTGCTTGACTAACTGACTAATTAACTATTTGTATGTCAACTGTTTGTTTCTCTATCAGTCTGTTAATCTATCTATCTATCTATTTTTCTATCTATATGTCTATCATTATTTTTGTCTATTAATCAATCTATTTGACTATCTATCTCTCTATTTATCTATCTATTTATCAATCAATCTATCAATTATCTATTTTTATTTTTATCCATCTTATTTACTATCTATGTATATATCTATCTTTATATCTATATATATATATATATATATCTTTCTGTGTATATATCTATCAATTAAACTTTTTTTCTATCTTTTTATCAATACATCTATCTATCTATATATCAGTCCATCTATCTATCTATATATCTATCTAAATATCTAAAATATGTATATCTATATGTCTATTTATCAGCCTATCCATCTATCTATATGTATATCATTCTATCTATCTATCTATATATCTATATGTCTATCAATCTATCTATATGTATATCAATAGGTATATATATATGTCTATTAATCTATCAATCTATCTATAAATATGTCTATAAATCTATCTATATATCTAACTATATATTTATCTTTTAATCTATCTATCTATCTAATTATCAATCTATCAATCTATTTCATTATCAATCTATCTATTTGTCTATTAATATGACTATATATATAATTATATATATATATATATATCTATCTATCTATCTATCTATCTATCTACCTATTTATCTATTAATCTATCTATTTATATGTCTATTAATCTAAATATCAATCTATCTTTCAATCTTCTTATAAATAGTATATCAATTTGTTTATTAATATATCTATATATTTGTTTATAAATCTATCTATCAATTTAATTATCAATCAATCTACTCATCATTCTTTCGATCTGACTATCTTTCTGTCTATCTATCTATCTACCTATGTATCTGTCTATCTAAATACCTATCAATTGATCTATCTATATGTCTATCTATCTATTTATAAGAATACATATTCCATCTATCTATTAGTCTATGTATCTGTTTCTCTATACATCTATATATATATATATATATATATATATATCAATATATTCTATCTATCGATCTCTCTATCTATCTGTCTATCTTTCAGTCTATCAATTTATCTATGTATGTGTCTATTTAATTATTTAACTATATATCTATCTATATATCTATCATTCTATCTATCTGATTTGTCTAACTATTTGTCTATCTATCTAATGATCTATCTTTCTATCTATCTCTCTATTTATCTATCTATCTATCTGATTATATATCTGTCTAACTATCAAATTATTATTCTATCTTTAAATATGTCTATTTATTTTTCTATCTATCTCGATAACTATATTTCTATCTATCTCTCTATCTATCTATCTAACTATATATGAGTCAACCTTCCAACCCATCTATTTGATATATATCTATCTCTCTATCTATCTATTTATCTGTCTATCTATCTATCAATTTATCTATCAATCTAATTATCAATCTATCTATCAAACTCTCTATCAATAAATCAATCTATTTGTCTATTTATTTTGCTATATATCTACTTATCTCTCTATCTATCTGACTATCTATTTATTCATCTATATTCTATGTATAAATCCATCTATCTATCTATCTATATATCTATCTATCTAATGGTCTATCTATTCATCTATCTATCTATTTATCTATCCTTCTATATATCTATCTAGCTAGCTATCTGTCTGTCTATATGTCAATCATTTTGTCTATCTATGTTTCTATCTATCTATATAACAATCTATCTATCTATCTATATAACAATCTATCTATCTATAGATCTATATATCAATCTATCTATAGATCTATATATCAATCTATCTCTCTATTTGTCTATCTTTCTATCTATCTATCTATCTATCTATTTATTTATAATTCTATCTATCTATAAATCTGTTTATATATCGTTCTATCTAACTGTCTACCTATCTATCTATCTATCTATTCGTGTATCTATTTTTGTATCTATTTTTTGATCTATCTATCTATCTATTTGTCTATCTATCGATTATATTTGTTTATCTATTTTTCTATCTATCTTACTAACTATATAAATATATTTGTCTATCTATCAGATTTTATATCTATCTATCTGGATATCTATATGTTTATGTATCTGTCTATCAATCCATCTATCAATCTAAGTTTTTATCTATCTGTCTATCTATCTATCTATCTACCTATTTGTATATCTATATATCTATCTCTCTATCTATCTATTTATTTGTTTATCTATCTAAATTTTTATTTATCTATTTGTCTATCTATCTGTCTATCTATTTTCCTATCTATATGCCTAACTTTTTATCTATTTATCTATAAATATATATATATATATATATATGTCTATCTATCTATCTATGTATCTATCTATCTATTTGTCTGTCTATCTATCTATCTGGCTGTCTATCAGTCTGTTTATAAATCTATCTATCTTTCTATCTAACTATATAGATCTATATATTTGTTTTTCTATTAACTAACTATCTATCTATTTATTTGTCTATCGATCTTTATATCTATCTATATCTATCTATCTATCTGTATGTCTGTCTGTTTATATATCAGTCAATTGATATGACTATCTATTTGTCTATAGATATGCCTTTCTATTTGTCTATATCTATCTATTTGTCTATCTATTTGTCTATCTATATGTCTATCTATATGTCTATGTGTCTGTTTATCTATCTCTCTATCTATCTATATACATGTCTATCTATCTATCTAACTATCTATCTATATGACTATCTATTATTCAATCAATCAATAAATATATATATATATATATCTATTTATATGTCTGTTTATATGTTTGCAGAAATGTCTATCTATTTATCTATCTATTTGCTAATCTATATGTCAATCTATCTATCTAATTTTCTCTCTCTCTACATGCCTATCTATGTGTATATCTATCTGTGTATCTAATAGTGTATCTATTTGTATATTTGTCTTTCTATCTGTATGTATATCTCTATATCTTTTATGTCTGTCTATTTATCTATCTTTCCATCCAACTATCTATATGTCTATCTATCTAACTCTCTATCTGTTTATCTATCTTTCTATCTATAAGTTTATATGTCTGTTCGTCAAGCTATCTTTTCCATATCATCATATCTGTCTATTAATCTATATGTCGATCTAATTGTAATCTGTTTATATACCTGTCAGTTTATCAGTCTATCTATCTTTCAATCGGTCTATCTATCTATCTTTCTATCTTTCTACCAGTCTATATGATTATCTATCTCTCTGTGTATTCATATGTATATATGCATATCAAAATGTATGTATATCTATCATCAAATTTGTCTATCTATATATGTCTGTCTATCTATCTGTCTATCTATATGTCTATCCATCTGTATATCTATCGATCTATCAGTCTATTTATCTATCTGTATATCTTTATGTTTATCTATTTGTCTATCTATGTATATATATCTATCTATATGTCTATCTATCTATCTATCTATATGTCTATCTATCTATCTTTCTATCACTTTGTCTATCTATCTATTTGTTTATCTATCTTTAAATATGTCTATCAATCTATCAATCTATCTTTCGGTATGTCTATTAATCTATTTATCAAATTGTCTATTAATTTGTCTTTAAATCTATTTTCAATATGTCTAACTAAATGTCTATCTATATGTCTATTTATCTGCCTATCTATTAGTCTATCTATTTATCATTCTATCTATCTATCTATCCATCTATCTAATATCTCTTTATCTATCTGTTTATCTATGTGTCTATCGATTTGTGTATGTTTGTGTCTATATATATGTATAACTATCTATCTATCTATATATCTATCTGTTAATCAATCTATCTATCTATTTATCTATCGATTGTCTATTTATCTATATATTGGTGTATCTATCTTTCTAATTATCTATCTATCAATATGTCTATAATATGTCTATTTATTTTTGTGTTTTTGTGTTTAACTATCTATTTATCTATCTATAATTCTATCTATCTGTATTTATATATCTATGTAATTATTTATTAATCTGTCTATCAATCTATCTATCAATCTAACTATTAACCTATCTATCAATCTAAATATCTATTTGTATATCTATATGTCTATCTATCTACCTATACATCTGTCTATCTGATTATCTATCTATATGTTTATCTATCTATCTATATTTTTGTTTATCTATCTATCTATCCAACTATATATCCATCTTACTCTAAGTATATCTATATTTCTATCTATTTATATATCTATTTATCTGTCTATCTATCTGTCTATTAATTTGTTTATAATGTGTCTTACTATCTATCTAACTAACTATCTATCTATATATCAATTATGTAATCTGTCTATCTATCAATTTATCGATCTATACGTATAAACTATTTGTCTATCTATCTATCTATTTTTCTATCAATATGTATATCTATCTATAAATCTATTTATATATTGATATATTTATCAATCTATAAAACTATATAATAAATATATAAATCGGTCTCTATTTGTTGTCTATCTATCTATTTAACAATCTTTCTATCTATATATTTATCTATTTATTTGCTTATCTATCTATTTATCAATCTGTCTGTATAATAATCTTTCTCTTAATTTGTCTATTTGTCTATTTGTCTATCTTTCTATCTATCTGTTTGTCTACATGTGTACTTATCATTCTATCAATTTGTCTATATATTTGTCTATCTATCTATTTATCTATCTGTCTATCAAACATTCTATTTATATATCGATCTATCTATCTATCTCTTTATTTGTGTATATATTTGTCTATGTATCTTTCTATCTCTATATCTATCTATATGCAATCCATCTAAGTATCTATCTATATATCTATATGTCTATTTATATGTCTATCTATCTTTCTATATATATTTCTTTAAATTGTTTATCTATCTATCTTTCTTTCTATATGTCTATTTATTTGTCTATCTTTCAATCTATATATTTATCTATCTATTCATCTATTTATCTGTCTATCTATATATCTATCTATCGATCTATTTGTCTATCTATCTGTCAATCTATCTCTCAATATATATGTATATCCATCTGTCTATTTATATGCCTATCTATCTATCTTATTATTTTTCTATCTATCTATCTATCTATCTATATATCTTTTTATCTATATGATTTTCAATATATCTATCTATCTATATATCTATCTATCTTTCTTTCTTTCTAACTATGTGTTTATCTATCTATCTATATATCTATCTTTTTATCAATTTTTCTATATGTATGTATATTTGTATTTCTATCTATCTAACTACCTGTCTTTCTAACCATCTACCTATCTATCTATATATATGTATGTCTTTCTTTCTTTATTTCTATCTATCTGTTTGTCTGTCTATCTATCTATCTAATTTCATATCTATCTATATATCTATCTATCTAACTATCTTTCTTTCTTTCTTTCAATATGTGTATCTGTATATCTATCTATTTGTTTATCTGCCTATCTATCTATCTATCTAACTATGTATCTATCTACCTATATATTTTTCTATATATTTGCATGTTTATCTATCTATCCATATATCTATCTTTGTATTTATCTGTCTATCTATATGTCTTTTTCTTAGTCTATCTATCTTTCTATCTATCTATCTATCTATTTGTCTATCTATTTGTGTATCTATATATCTATCTATCTATCTTTGTATTTATATGTCTATCTAATTATCTATCAATCAATCAATCTTTCTATCTGTCTATCTATCTATATGTTTAAGAATCTATCTGTGTATCTATATATATATATCTGTGTATCTATCTATCTATCTGTCTATCTATCTATCTATCTGTCTGTTTGTCTTTCAATCTATCTATCTATCTATCTAGTAATCAGTCTATCTATCTATTTGTCTATCTATCTATCTATTTTTCTATCTATCTATTTACGTATATCTATCTATATAATTATCTACTAGTCTATAAATCTGTGTAATTATCTATCTATCTTTATATCTGTCTCTCAATCAATTTATCAATCTATTTATTAATTTTCTCATCTGTCTATCTATTAAATTGTCTATCATTCTATCTATCAATATATCTTTGAATTAGTGTATCAATCTATCTATAAACATGTCTATAAATCTGTCTTTCAACCTATCTAACATTCTATCTATCAATCTATCTATGAATTTGTATATCTATCTATCTATCAATCACTCTTTCAATTTATTTATCTCTATATCTATTTATCTATCTATCTAACTATCTTTTTGACTTTCTATTTGTCAGTCTATCAAACTTTTTATCTTTCTCTCTATTTGTCTATCTATATGTCTATAGATCTATCTATCTATCTCTCTATTTGTATGTCTGTGTCTGCATGTTTGTCTATCTATCTATTTGTCTATCTATATATCTATCTATCTATCTATATCTATGTCTATCTAAATGTTTATCAATCTGTCTATCTATTAGTTTGTCTATCTGTCAATCTATCTGTCTATTAATTAACTATCTGACTATTTTTTTGTCTATTTATATTTCTATCTGCCTATCTGTCTATCAATATATCTATTTTGCTATTTATCTTTTTGTCTATCTATTTATCTATCTATTTGTCTATTTATTTATCTATATATCTACCTATCTATATGTTTATCTATATGTTTGTTTATCTGTCAAACTTTTTGTCTATTTATCTATTTGTCTCTCTATCAGTATATATGTATATTTATTTGTTTGTCTTTCTGTTGTCTATCTCTCAATCTATCTCTTTATCTATTTGTCTATCTATCTATCTATTTATCTATTTATCTATCTATCTATCTCTCTATCTGTGTAACAATTTTTCTATCTGTCTACTTTCTTCTATCTATCTATTTATCTATCTTTCTTTCTATATATATATATTATTTATTTATTTATTTATTTATATTTATATATTTATATTTATATTTATATTTATATTTATATTTAATTGATTGTCAATATGTCTGTTTATATATCTGTCTATCTATCTATTTATCTATATATTTGTCTATGTATATATCTATCTCTCTAACTATTTATTTATCTATCTATCTATTTATCTCTTTATATATCTATCAATTTGTTTATCACCACAAGAAACATCCTAGGTAACTAAGGAAAAATCCCTTGATAAATGGGTAATTTCTATCACTAAAATGGAATAATGATGGATTGTAGATGCAACTTTTTTCAAGCTAAAGTGTTCGTCACTAAAAATTAATGACGAAAAAATTCCCTAGCTAAAAATTTTTTGACGAAGAATTCCCTAGCTAAATTAATTTTTTCCCTTGCTAATTTTGATCCTAATTTAGAGCTTCATAATAATTCTGTCACTAAATTAGTGAGGGAAATGTCTCTTGCTAAATTTGCGAGGAAATAATGCCTAGCTATTTTCATTCCAAATTATGTTTACAATTTTATTTTTTTACAAAAAAATTAATTACATATTTATAAATGTTTATATTAAATTTAATAAAAATATAAACTATAAACCATTATTTATAATTAACAAAAAAAAATCAATTAATATATTATTCTGATACAATATGTTTCAGTGTTAAAATATAATCATAACAAAATTTGATTATATTTTTTTCTTCATTAATGTATCTAATGATCGTGCATAAAGTATAATCTTTCCAATCTCATATAGTTATGGACAATTCCCTAGCTAAATGGGCTTTTTCCATCGCTAAATAGGATACAGCGATGGATTAAGGATGAAACCGTTCCCAATCTAAAGTACTCATCGCTAAAATTTAGCTAGGGAAACTGTCCCTAGTAAATAATTTAGCAATGAAAAAATCCATAGCTAAAAATAATAAATTCCCTGGCTAAATTTGTAAGCTAAATAAGAGTTTCCATCGCTAAATGGATATAACGACATAGCTTTCCCTAACTAAAGTGCTCGTGACTAAATATTAGCTACGAAAATAGTCTCTAGCAAAATAAATTTATTGGCGGAAAAAATATCTTACTAAATTAAAGATAACCCTAGATAAATTAGCTAAGGGAAAATTACATTGCTAATTTAGCAAAGGATTTTCCCCTTGCTATTTAAGCAAGGGAATTTTCCCTAACTAATTTAGCAAGGGAATTTTAACTAGCTAAATTAGCTAGGGAAATTTTGCTAAATTAGCTAGGGATGTTTCCCTAGCTATTTTAATTTCATAACTATTTTTAGAATTTAAATTTTAAAAAAAAAATTAATTAAATAATTTAATATTTTTATATTAAATTCAATAAAAAAAAGAAACTATAAATGATAAATTATTATTAAAAAAATTATTTAATAGCTTATTCTAATACAATATTTTACATAATTAAAACAAAAAAATAACATCATTTTATTACATCTTATTCATCAATGTATCAACCGACAGTACATAAAGTACAATCTATCCATGTATTAACGTTGCTTTCTCTCCCTCTATTCCTCCAATCACCAACTTTCTACTACGATAAAGTTGTCCGAGTCACGGTGCACCATGTATTGTGAAAAATCTCTTCACTTATACAAGCTTCGTATGGAGAACAATGTGGTACCATATCTGTAAGAAATTTAAACTACTCAATCAAATCAAAATAAATAAATAAAACTATGTTTTGATAAATATATAATACTATAGTATATATGTACATATATACTAGCATTTCACTCGTACATATATTATTGTATTATATGTACAAATAAAGTGCAATATTATGTGTACATATATACTGAGTACATATATACTCAGTATATATGTACATAAAATACTATAGTATTATACATACGTATATATAAAGTATATACGTATGTATATACCACATTTGTTGATATTGTTACTACCACTGCCATCTCTACTCTCACTACCGCTGTTGCCCCACTATCACTACTACCACCATTGCAACCGCTGCTGCTGCTGATAATAAAAGTAGGGTGAGCGATGATGCTCGACTGATGAACTTGAGATTGAGGGAGTTTTTGACAAGGCAGCAAGCACCCTCTCCCAATATAGGACCTGATATTCTTCTTGGACCAGAATTACATGACACTACATGAGCAACATCATCACCATCATTCTAAGACCTAGTATAATTACAACCAATCATTGTAGAACCTAGATCAAAAAAAATTATTTACTTATATGTTTGCTTTGCACCATGTGATAATTTCATATCAATACAATTACTAAGATTTTTAAGACCAACCTCTATATGTCTGGCTGGCCTGGACCAGAAATATCATCACCTCACAACTTTAGGAAAAGTTTAATATCCAGGGCTTTTATTACTTACATCTGTGAGCAATGGACGATGATGACCAGACACAGCCTGAGCAATTATATATTCACAAGTGTATGTGTGTAAATGGGTGTTTACGTATGACAATATATACATGTCTACAAATAAATATATGCACCCACTTATGTATTTACTCGGTATATACATGCGTATATACTAAAATATAAAAGTACGTATATACCGAGTATATACGTACATATACTACAGTATAAAGTAATATATACCGAGTATATACATATGCATATAATGTAGTATATATATATATATATTATGTGTGTGTATATACTAAGTATATACATACAAATATATTCTATATATACGAAAATATATACTGAGTATCTACGTACAAATATATTCAGTATATATAAACATATATACTTCGGATATACGTATTATATTCTCAGTATATACGTAGCTATATACTAAGTATATACGTACATTTATACCAAGTATATATGTACGTACATACTACAGTATTATATGTATGTATATATAATCACATAGCCTTAGATGACACACACACTTTTATTTTCATGCAAATACACATACCATAAAAGACAACAGAAGAAAATATTATAGGACTTAAAAAATACGCATATAAGTCTCTCAGGCAAGGTCAGCATTTCTAGTTCTTTTCCTCTGGTACTCTACGCAGATAGATAACATTGTTACACCTGCACATAGAGCATAACATACTACATGTACAAACCAATAAGTGATAATAAGCAATCACAAATCTAAAATACGACGATGCTTATTTGCACAAAATAAGAGTGTCAAAAACAAACATGTGTTTGCGTGGAATTAATTTTTTTGGTTCATCTCACAACTTCAGAAGCTATGGTGTTGTTCCCATCACCATGGAGGACCAGCCAAAACTTTTACATACCTATAATAGGCTAAAACTCTACACAAAAAATTCGGGGACACACAAACATATTCACAAATAGTATAATAATAGTTATTATAGGCATGAACAAACACAAATTAAAGTTGATAGTCATACAGCTCCAACAAAAATCTAAAAGATGTCCATCAAAGATGTTTAGAGAGAAAGTGAGGGGCAAAATAAAATGTTTTAGGAATAATGAAGATAAAAAAAGCTAGGCCTCCTTTTGATCAAGCTGAAATCAGTAAATATGGGACCAATGCATTGGAAGGATAATGGAAATGTCGGAATGCTTTGAATCAGAATTTTTTCGTGCTTTTTCATATAATGTGTCCTACAAAGATTCATTTTTAAGTTAATCGACAAATAAAAGAAGAAAACCAGAATAAAAAAAATTGAAACCTACAAAAAATCTCATTATGCTTTGCTACACATAGACAAAAATCAATAACAGTTCAGAAAAAATTCTAATATGAAAATTATTCTCATAATTAGAAGGGAAAGTTAGGCTCTCCTGTGAGGTTTCACAGCTGGATCTCTGAATGCTATTTGTTGCGCCCAATGGCCACTTACTGTGACTCCATATAGGACATCTGCTGTTGCATTATATTCTTAATTTCTTTCATCTCATCATTCATTTCTTTAATTTCTTGTATTTCTTCCATCAAAAAAATAGTATACTGCTCATCCTTATGTTCATTAATTTCATATATGTCTTTTTTCAAATGAGATATCTGCTCATCCTTCTTTTTCATTTCATTCTCCATACTACAATATATTCATTTGTTCCCAATTGCTTGTTGTTCGATCGTCTCATCCATCATTGCTGAGACAAAATGAAATAAAAGCTCGACTGCTACAACAAAATGTCACTCCCTTCGAGCCGATGTCGTACACTCGCTACTTCTTATGACCTCTTATGTTCTCCAAATAATAGGATCATAATCAAATGGTTGAAGATCCAAAGAACCCTCAACTTGTTGATGAGTAGCTATCACACATTCCTCCATTAGTTCATGATATAAAATAGAGAAAATATTATTCTAGATATACATAAAATAAAATAAATATTTTGCATTCCAAACAACTTTCAAGATGTACTATAGCATTATAAAATTTTATTAATATAATAGATTCTTAAAGCAATCATCTGTGACTTGTTGTCAACAAACTGATCATCCACTTTCTTCACAGGCATCATCCTGAAAATCTCATAAAAATTGGGATCTCGACCCAATTCTCCTGCCTAGAATATGAATTATTAAGTCATTAAAAAACAATGATACAAAATTAATAAAACCATGTTGAGATTTGAATTATTGGACTATTAGGAAAACCACTAATTATATAAATGTTTAAAATTTTAAAACTCTACCAAATCTCGAGCATGCTCAATGCTCGACTTTGACCCTCCTGTGTCTTGACAGAATTTTAAAACCTAGTCCAGCTACCTCACTTTGTCGATTTTTGCAAGCCATATCTAATTTTTTTTTCACATCTAGCCCTCCCAATACTTAAGCCACACAGGCCAGTCATCCTCAGATATAAAATCAGGCATTACTTTCATATTCTTCAATTTATGGATAAAATTAGAATACTATTGAGCAGCTTTGATTTCCCATAATGACTTTATTCCTTCCATCAATATGGGTGCCCATGTACACTGATTCTTTATATAGAAAAATAATAAAAGAATTTATATTAACAATAACATAATTATTTACTGCTTGAATAATAGCCAACATAATAGTTAAGTATTTAGATAATTATTTTTCAATACTTTTGTTTTGTTATTTTTACCTGAAAGTCATTAAAATAAGACTCTTTTGTCGATTCAAAAACTTTCTTCCAGGAGAATGCTTTAGAATCAACCATTTTTTTCAAAGACTTTGTAATTATATCGAACACTTGTGTGGTAGAATAAAACTGTACAAATAAATAATAACAATGAAAACAAGCAAATCATAACAATATAAAAAAACCACTTACAGTAACATCAAAAT
>JAREIK010010088.1:0-19059 GCA_029783825.1 Sapria himalayana | reverse complement strand
CATTTCTTTTCTTTTGAATCTCCTGGCGAATCAGCCATAGAATAGATAACCGCTTAGTTATCACACTCTAGTGATAGCCTAACTATAAGCATTACTTTAGATATATTCAACATTTTCATTCCAACGCCACTACTCGTCTCTTTTAGGAGTGGGAGTGAAATAGGCTGAAAACAGGTTGCACGAAGGTGTAGCACTTCCCCAACCTCCGCACAATTATATTAAGAACTCTTCTGACTCTTGACCGTGATGGTTCACTTTATTCTTAGGAACGAGTAATAGGAGGTATGCCTGAGTAGGCTCCCCTCCTGCCCCACATCCAGGAATGAGTTTCTTCCCTCATAAGTACTGGTCTAACTGACCCTGTCCCATGAGTTAGGAATTTATATGTCCGTGAGTGATCAGAGTCTAATAAGAGAAGTTTTCGGGGCTCTAGCCTTCAAGTCTTCGCTCTATTGCTGTCTCCTTTAACGTTCACGATATAAGGACTCCTCCCTTCTTGTCTCTTATTCCGTCCATAAGTCACTCCTGTCGAAGCTCCTTTTTAAGACGTACCACCTAATTTCTATTGAATGCTTCTTTTTGGTCATCTTCCATCGTCTGAAAGCTTCATGTCTCATAGCGAGCCTTCTCTTTGCTTTTGAGAGGAAGATCCTCTTTCTTCTTTGTTTGCAGAACTCCATTCAGTAAGTTTCCTTCTACTTCCATCAGCTTTACGCATCTGTTCGTTTACGAGTTAACCGGCCAGTTTGATCATCTTCTTGGCATGTTCCAAGTTGACGGTAATCGGAGGATTGAACCTGCAAGTTAATCCCAGATAAAGCAAACGATCAGTCTCATCTCGGGCAGGAGGTGAACGAGACCAATTTTCCCCTCACCATGAATTGAGTAGTAAACAGTTAGTAAAGAAAAAGGCTTGAAATCCGTTTGATAGACCCTACTAAATAAAGGCCATCATCGACATGCCAGCTCCCAAAACACAAAAGGAGATAAAATCTCCCTAGGGGGGGACTGACTACATAGGGAGATTTCTCTCTCACTGACTGCCACATGTGAACACTGCTGAGAAGAATGCTCCCACCGAATGGACAATGAATGGCAGCAGGCCTTCACAAGACAAAGATACTGTTGAATCCAACCAGTATTGGTCCCCCCAACTCCGTAAGGTCCCTTTCTCATGTACCTAACTGTCCTAGAGTCATCATGTGCTGTGTCCCCTCGGCAACATGATGAGTCAGTCAGGAAAGAAAGAGCCATCTACTACCTCAGCAAGAAATTCACAGATTATTAAACTCGGTACGCTCACTGAAAAGACCTCTGCGCTCTAGCTTGGTCAGCACACCGCTTGCGGCATTACATGTTAAACTTCACCACTATGCGGATGGATCCTCTGAAGTACATTTTCGAGAAGCCTTCGCTAACAGGAAGATAGCTCGTTAGCAATCTTTTAGCAGAATTCACATTATATGTGACTCAGAAGTAAAAAAAAGGCTGTAATTGCAGATCTTGGCGAGAGAACCCGGTCCCGGATGTTGAGTCCACGCAAACCGACTTTCCCGACGAAGCAGTTTTGTTCGCCTCTGAAGAAATAAAGCGTAGAGTGATGACTGCACTTCGAGTGAAGTAGCAGTTGCAGATGGTGAGACAGTCTAAGTCGCTCCTCCCTCTTCTGCCCTTATATTACCTGAGAGTGAGATATCTCAGTAGGTTAGAATCACCATATTCTTATTAAACCTATAGACAATACATCTAGATAAGAGCAGTTATATCGCTATAGGTGATGTTAGAGACATTATGAGATTGTCTTATCATCATCCTATCTCCATCCTACGCCTAGCTACTACCTGTGCTAAATCTAAAAAGGATTATCTGGCTTGGCCTGGCCTTGCTTGTTATAACCCTACATCAAGTAGCAGCCTCTCATTCTCGAAGATTCCATTTCATATACAGAACCCCATTTCATTTTGACGGAGGACAGAAGTTGACGGAAATAAAATGTATATTGATACGTTCAATCGAGTCCCGTTCTCTATTCCTATTGCTTTGGTTGGTCGTGCTGTTGCCGTTTAGGGTGCTCTGGCTAATAGGACTATGTTGCTTCCTCTTTACTGGTCATCATACCAATTAGTAGAGCGAGGGGAGTGGGAAAAGGACATACGAGTTCGCGAAGGGAAAGAGTTGGGACGGAGACGAATCCAAGCCAACGAGGTTACGAAAGGTACGAACGAGTTGGAGAGCCTGTTGACGGTGACTTGATTACTATTCCCGCTCCAGTGGAGATTGCTTGCTGCCTGGCTTGCTTGTTTGTGTTTAATAGATCTAATCTACTCTACCTATTCCTATGCTTTTAAACTGGCTGGACTACTGGTTGGCAGGGTGTCTCTATCTCACTGGGTGGGGAATGAGACTATAACTCTGTCCTTTCCCGCCGGCAAGCAATCAAGCATTCCATCGAAGCAGTAGGACGTTCTCGGTTCAGTGTGCCAAGCCGCTTTCAAGCATTCCAGCGAGCCTCTGTCCTTATAAATAAGTATAAGGCAATCCTGTCTCCTCTCTCGGCTCTTTCAAATCGCTCTGTCCACTAACTCCATTCCTCAGCAAAGCAATCCGGCCTCCTGCGGAGATAAGCGGACAAGACAGGGAGGTACCAATGCTTCTTTCTACTAAGAGCCATCCCCTCGCTCAGTCCAATTGGTTTCTCTATCTTTATTATTGGAATCTTTCTTTCTATCTCTGCTGAAAACGTGAGCAGCTTCAGTTAGTAGTTCTGCTCGAGTGGAAACGGTTCTATTTCATATCTTCCTCCTGTGTGTTGGTGAGAAAACCTCTTCCATCCTTTCTATTTATAAAGTGAAAGTCGTTGCCGGGTGAAAGCTTTGAAGTAGCGCGCTACCCACTAGGTTAAATCAAATTCTTCTTGTAGCCCCCCGCTTTCTAGCGAAAGTCAACACTCATTGTTGGGAGTCCTGGGATCGGCTAGCGAGGGAAAGAAAAATCCGTTGATAACAACCCTGGAGGTTAGATACCTTTTCTTACGCTTCTTCCCGCAGATTCACTCGTAAAGCACCTCCTTTTTCCGCCGAGATGCTTCTCTTTTATTTTTAGTGGCGCATGCCAGGCTGTCTCTTTCATTTGGTAGTTCTGGGTATTTTCCATGAGACGGAGCGAACTCCCTTGCCCTTGGCTTTCCTTCTTGTTTGAAGTTGGCGGAACCATTCGGATTCTAGGATTCAGCTTCTGCGTCTAATATCGGTACACTCGCCAGGAGCCTTCTTCTCCTATTCGCGAGAGTTTCACTTGCTTAGGCTTCTCTTGGCTTTTTCAAGGCGATCCTGACAAAGAGATCTTGGTTTATGCACCATTAGATTGGGAATAGCATATAGATGTATTATAGCTTTTGCCGCTGCTTTGCTTCATCCTCTCCCATTTCTAGACCTTGTAGGTTGAGTTGACCCAGAAGGTATATATTTTAGGCACCTCTAGGAAGGGAAACGGCTTCATTACCGAAAAACATCCGTTTCAAGATATCGAGGTACTATCATACGATCTTCAGAAAGGCTATTTCTTGGATAGTAACCTGTTCTGTTGGCTTGGCCCCTTCCCTGGAGTCCCTTTTTTTTAGTAGTTGAGAAGCAACCTCTCTTCCCATTTAGGTCGGAGCCTCAAGATGAGTTTGAGTTACAGGGTTATTCACAGGTTTGAGTGAGATACATTACATATGATTTTAAGCAACGAGCGAAAGCAGCTGTTCGTCGGAAAGACTTCTTCTCTTCTCCTTTTGCATCGCCCATTTCGTCGTCTACTAAATATATATGCTCCTGTTGGGTAGGAACTCTGGCTACCTTGTACGTAAGACTTTATCTTTATTCGCGAGAAAAGCATGCCATAATCTCTTAGGGAATAGTGCATACGGGAGTATTCCGAATGACTATATATAGCCTAGGCATTTAGTTTCCCTTGTATAGTGCCCTTTCCGAAGTTAGTGAGCCTAGCTCAACCGTTGGGAGAGGTTTTGAAAGAAGGCCTCGTCAGCAAGATCTTAGTCAACGGCATCTGCCAACAACAGTCTTTTACGCTAAGAAGCTTCTTCAGTTAGTTCCGCGAAAAATTGCTTGATGAGATAAATGCAGGTATTCTACAGTTTCCATTGCATTTCCAATATTTTTATTCATTGATACAAAATATCAAGTGAGTTACCGAGTAGCATTCGATTGGTTTTCTATATCTAACTAAGTAGTAAAAAAAAAATAGCATCCAGCCTACTCTATCGACAGTCCAGCCAGATGAAGGAAAAAGTCAATCGGGATCAGCACTTTTTGACTTTAAAGGTTGAATCTCATGTCATCAAAAGTAGGCAGGCTTTCCTTCTTTCGACTGATTGCCTTCCGCCCGGAAATCTGAATGATTTGAACCATAAACTGACCTCGTTCCGAGCCTTGCTGTCCTACTATTAGAAGTTAGGCTTTTCCCGCTCGTCTCGTCTTTGTGACAAAACTCTCTCTCCATCCCGCCAATCTTATAGGAAAAGCATTTCATTCTAAGGTAACTTAGCCTTCTCCTCGTCTTAGAAAGATGAAGAGGAACTTTTGACATCGAAAGCACTTCTTAGGAAGGACACATCTGGCGTTGGATCAAAAAAGCTAGTGAGAAGTGGTCTCTGCGGGGAGCTTTAGAGTCTTCCCAGGATTTATATTCATCCATAGAAAGGTTCCTTCTCGGAGGTTTTCTTTCCAGCGGGCAGTAAGACCTTGCAAGCTAGGATCTCAAAACGATAGCAAAAACAAAAGCAGCATTTCCGCTTCGCTATATGATTTAATTATTACTTTTGTAGGAGGGGAGGATTATAACTGTAGCAAACGTTCGGCAGTACAGGGTAGGGTAGGGGGTGCAAAAGAAAGATAAGCTTTAGATGCTACACTTCAGCCTGATCGATCCGCCTTTAGTATTGGTAAGTTCCCTTGTTAGTCTCTATCGCTATATATAAGGCTTTTTCTTTTTAGTGAAAAGGAAACTTAAAAGAGCTTATAAGGGATTGCTTTTTTTCCCGTTTAGGAGAGTCGCTTTCCACGGTCTGCTATTCCTTTCCTCTAATTCAATATCCCCCTTTCCCTCTATCTAGTACTTGCTCGGGACTCGCCTGCGCTAAGCCTCAGGAGTCAATTAAATAGAGCCTCGCTTTGGAGAATTCCTTGAGAATGATAAATAGCGCTCATCCGTAGCTTGGTTCCTGACTTGAGGATGAAAGGCTGGCAGTAGTATACTACATAGGGCTATGCCCCTCGGTAAGCATTCCTTTAGCAAGTAATCCCTTGCTTGTTCTTGTGCTCCGTCAATATCTCCCTCTCCATTCTTTGAGTTCGCATTAACATTTCCCATTACTCGTCTTGTAGGGCTCGTAGGGCGTTCTATGTAGAAAGAAGCTCTGTTCATCAATCTCATAGGGACTGAAGCAAGAAGAACTATCGATAATAGCGCCTTTCTTTTAGGCATAGAAGTCAACTGGAATGATACCTTCGGGTTAAGTGATTGAAGTATTGAAGTATAAGTTAAGCGCGAACAGAAGCATCCATGGGCGAGAACTGGAACTGATACTGATAGGACGAATACATGACCAGAGAATGAGCTGGGAGGCGTGACTACCCTTATGCTGAAAAGTACCGTACCTCTCCCTAAATGCGAAAATTTCAATACAAGCGGCGAAACTACTCAATGAGGCTGCAAGCTTCCGCTCCTCGAATCTTGTGTTCGCTTGCTAACCACCTACGCAGCGCAGGGCCTTTTTTATTTAGGGAGATTTGGGAAATGTGGCAAGGAACAAATCAAGGAATTCTGAATCGCTTAGCGCGTTAGAGCTAAGGAAGGACCAGCCAAGAAAGAATTCGATGTTCGATGATAGAATTTTTCATTCTTAGCCAAAAGCCAACCTTTTCTTTTGCAGCAAACTTTTCAACTTGTTGGGCAGCAGCTGCAAAGCCCTCTCCTCTCAGTCGAGTATTACCAAAGCTTCCTAGCTGTAGCTTCGTACCTTGCTTTAGCTCTAACTTCCGCACTTCGTTCGGTTCCACCAAAGGAGCCTTTTTCAGATCCTCCGAGTGCAAAGCTAGGCATTGTGCTTCCGTACGCGATTTAGATGCATCCTATACACTACACTACCTCGATCAGAATCAATTTAAACAAAGCGGTTCGTAACCTCTATAGCGGTCTAGTGGCATACCTTACTTACAGTAAAGTGCTCCTCGGCAAGCACTGAATCGGTGGGCAATGGACCGGGAGAACCAGACTTGGGAGTACCCGCCCTAGGATCGGAAGACAGAGAATGAGGAGGCAGTTAATGCATTCGTACCGGGCCCGCAAGTTCTATTCTTCCTTCTCCCCCTATCAGGTAAGGCAGTAAACCATCTTCTGAAGTCACCGTCCACTCCATCTTCTAATGCTTGGGAAACCCTAAGCAACCAACCCAACTGACCGAGAAAGAAGTTCCACTTCTTTCAGCTGAGGAATAGTAGCGAGATGCAAGCTAACGAATAGCGCTTGTCTTGATTCAGTTAAGGTAGTGCAACGAAGCAGATCTTTATTTAGTTGATAGTCACCTTTTCTTTCTCTTCAGGTCCCTATCCCCTAAAGGTATCAGAAGAGTGAATAAGGGATTCATTCAATGTATTGATGGATATGTACCTTGTTTCCATCTTTCATCTCCGTCAGGTATAAGAAAGAAAAGTTTATAAGGTATGCATTCAAATTTAATGGATAGAAATCAGATAATGGAAAGCTTTTCTGTCTCTTTCATCTCCATACCAACTCTCCCTACCTCACCGCCGGCGGGTGCACAAGAACCGAATTCCTCAGATTTTGGTTGAAATAACCAGGCTGCAACTCAGTTTTAAGGAAAATGTAGCCCCCCTGAGAATATAAATTAGAGCGCTTTACCTATAATTTCTTAGAAGAGGAAGATCTAGCTCGGTGGTATAGGATGAGCTAACTGAAGCAGTGATGAGCTAGGATAAACGCTTTATCGACCCGGTTTAGAGGAAGAAAGTAGAAAGATAGGTTTAAGATCTCTATAGTTATATTTAGGAAAGCTCAATATCTCCATGAACCCTTGCTGCAAAAGTCATGCTTTTTAATCATAGAAGTGAAAGTTCCGATTCAATCCAGTGAACCGATTCAATCCATTCCAAAAGCAGAAGGGAGTGTTCTAGTGGGGGAGGAGAATCTCTTTGTATAGGCTAAGGTCTACACCATGATGTTAAGCGGACCTGACCCCTAAAAGAAATTAGTAAAGGAAAGATGAGTATGTGGGACGAATGAGATCTCTGTATTGATTGGGACAGGCAAGACCTGCTGTCCAATGCTTTCGCTTTAGCTAAAGAAGAAGAGTAAGTTATGTGCCCTTTCGCCCAGTAAGATGAGTTTACCGCTGTTCCATATATTACTATTTAAGGTCTTGATTTGACAGGAGACTGGGCGACTATTTATGATTCCTCCGGTAAGAACATGAACACGGATCTACCAGCTTTTCAAGACAAAAGTGAAAATCTCAGTTAATGGTCCTCACAACGATTGTCCCCCCAACGCTTAAGGATATTTTTGTGGAAAAGAAAGGTGTATGTCATGCATGGGCCCTATTCTCTATTTGCCAGGCGAAGGTAAGTCTCTTTCATCTGTTTATTCTTTTTTTTACATTGAACAGGGATTTGACCGACTCGCACACGGGCAGCGCTCCCGAAGCGAGAAAGGGGATTGGCTCACCGGCAGCGGGCGCTGCGTCAACAAGGCCCTTGGGCGACAGTCCAGTTCTCTCGAATGCCTATTCAGAGGGATACGGGACAGAGCAACTCGAAGTGAAGTAAAGTGTTCTAGTTACACCAGTTGGATTATTAAAGTCAAAAACATCCAGTAAGGAGTTCCAATTTATATTCTCAGGGGGGCTATCACTACCGGCTATGTGATCAGATTTCTTGGCTATTGGGGCAGGACCGGATGTCGCCTTATCTCATGTACTTGCTCAATAGAGCGAACAGGGGCATCACGGTTTTTGGTCTTGTCATTCCACGAGGCCTCAAAAGGGGAGAAGAGGCAACTGCCGCAGAATCACGCCTACGCCGCTTTCCTCACTTCTGTTTGTTAGTAGAGGTTCGCGGGAGAGTGAAGGCCGCTCAAGCAGAATCCGAAGACAACTCTAGCCCACTCAAGCTGAATCCAAAGACAACTCTAGCCCACTTAAAGCTTAGAACATTAGCTTTATCTCGGGTTCCGGTTCTAGGGTTCGAGAGATAATTCCTACGCAAAGGAATATAATCGCTTAGCGCGCCCCTATAGAGTAAAGCTCTAAGGGCTAAGGAATTCTGAATCGCTTAGCGCGATAGGGCTAAGGAAGGGAAGACGCTAATCAGTAGACTGAAGCTTTCCGTTCTATCGGTTGTTCACATTCAACCATGAGTGAGCCACGTTCGAGCTAGTCGAATCCGTACTGATTTGATTGATTTATATTGCGAGTGCCCCGGAGCCCCTCCTTGCATTCTATTAACTTCAATCGCTCCTGAATTGACAGATCATAGATAGGAATACCAGCCAGCTAGAGGAGGATAGGATAGAGGCAGCTATTAGCATTCTTCTCCTGTCTAGTTCACCAGGTTTACAACGTTTGCTAGGTTTAGATAAATAAGGGCTAAGGGCAAGTCTCCCTCTTAGCAGCTCTTTCCTAATTAATCTAGTGCTCTCCGCGGAAAGACTTTGAAGAATTCCACCAACTACTGATCTCATGAAAGGGAAAAACAGTGTGAAACTAGACTAGCTTTCTCTTGCCACCACGCCGGAACATATAGACACTACCTATAGTTAAGTAAGAAGGAATCGGGGGGTGGCTAGCTTTCCTGCTTCTGTGCTTGCAATTAAGAAGATAGATATAGCTATCTCCCGTAGGCAACTCTATAGAGCGTTTCACTCGTTTAAGGAAGACTCATACAGCATAAGACAACAAGGTTTACGACCAGGAGGTTATTCCCATATGGGGTGTGACATTGATTCCGCTAGTCTGTCCCGTAGTTAAAGCATGAAGAAGGTTAGGTTAGGATTCTTCTATTGAATCAATAGGAGGAATAAGCCCTTCTATTGAATCAATAGGAGGAAGGACTACTAATAGATAGTTCATTTGTTCGAATCGGTGCTGGTAGCTGTAACTCTTCTTTCTCGATGGGAATCATAGCCAAGTTAATGTGCTAGCCTTTCATGCTTGAATCAACTAGAAGGTAGAGTGTAAGAAGGCTATAGACTGATTGACCTATTCATTCTGTAACAGAGGTGATGAAGATAGAACGCTTACTGTCGAGCATGTTTTCCATACTCTTCAATTTGATAACATTCATATGACTATCTAGTACGGATAGTAATTGATTACTTTCTGAGATTGCCGTCTAAGTTAGAATACTTGCCTATTATCATAGTTAGAATACTTGCCTATTATCATGCTTCCTGAAGGAGCTAACTGTCGGCTGCGATTTCTTTTGTTGAAGAAGCAGTTCTTCCTAGAAATAGATGGCGAGAGTTCTTGGTGGTAGAGCATGGTTTTTTTTCTAGCTATGGGGCTTATGTCGGGAAGAAGCAACCAACCAAAAGCGTCTTAAAAGTGTGCCAGCGATAGGTACATCTTAGGTTGATCGGACGTAAGTACTCTATTCTATCTAGTGGCTAGAAAGGCGATGAATTGACGGTATGCCGAGCTGCTTCATAAGTAGCATTTTCTGTGAAAACATCTTCTTCGTAGATCTACAAAGAAGTGCTTGCAGCGGCATGGGATTCAAAGCAGATAAAAGAAGATCAGATTAGCCGAATTAGCCAATGTTGGGGAAGAAGTAAAGTACACACTTGCACAAGAAATTAAGTATAATAAGTCTCATCTCGCTTGAGAACGAGGATGAACAGAAAAGGGAAACTAAACTCGACTTCTGTCCCCGCAAGAGTAAGTCTTGAAAGCTTGATTGACCAATAAGAGAAGAGTCCGTACAATCATACTAGTAGACCGGTAATCCCCTTATGGTGGAATCTTCCTACATTAAAAAACCGAGGGATAGCCTAAGTAATGTTCCAAATCACTGATGTCTGGAAATCTAAACAAGACGGAAACATAAGTACAAAAGACGGACGGTTAGGTTAAAAGCCACTACTGGACCAAGACGAGGAAATGCCTTTCTCCTCGAATAATGCCCCACACAGGTATGCCCGCTACAACTAGCTGCCATTGAAAGAAAGGTGAAAGAGGTGGAGCTTTATCCACAGTTAGCTTGAGAGTGAACTTTTTTCTTAACCAGTCGTGAGATTTGGCGTTTAGAGATCGACACTGAGTTAGTAAAGACTTGGAATCACTAAGTGCTGCGTTCTTCTTTTTTCCAGAGCCCCTTGAATAGAGTTCCTTTTGAAAAGAGAAGTGAAGCCCTTCCTTATTAGAGTAGTCTATTATGCCCTTTCCTTCCTTCCCGGCCTCCCAAACCAAGCCCTTAGCTGAGAACTGCTTAAATGAGGTATCACGGGATATCTAAATAGAACACCTTTTCTGACATCAGGAGATGAAAGCTTCAAGCCAATCGTCGGGTAAGCCTGTTTTTAGGGCATGATGAATGAACTCGATGCTAGAAGCTGCCAGTAAGCCTTTCAAAGAATTTTAAGGGGCATCTACGTAGGCCTCTTGCGAAGTCTTCCCAACCATAAAAGCCAAACAGTGCAGCTCCTACCTAGTAACGTTATATATGTTAGTCTTATTATTAAGTCATTCTCCTAATAGGATAACTAACTATATCTATGGAAGGATGATAAATTACCGAGTAAGCCTATGCAATCCACTGGGGACTCCCTACTATGCCTTTGTATTAACCCGAGAACGAGAACTAGCCCTTGGCTAATTTTTTTAACTGATCCAACGATGGAACTGCGTGCCCCTTAAGAAAGAAACCTTCCTGTTTCGCTTCTAACAGGTGAGATAAAGCGAGGCTTTCCTTGGTTGCTTTCTCTTTCATTAGGCTTGAAACGAACAGGATAGATTTGACTTACTTGACAAGTCGCTGGCTTATCACTTCGATTGAAGGAGAAGACCTTATATCGCTCTATAACCTGCTTTTGATTTACCTAGAACCAACAAGCCTATTCGCTTCTGCATCCTATCTGTCTATCTCGCCGTTTGCTGGCCCCTTAGGACTTTTGTAAAGGGATCCATTTTATGCTACTTATGAACACTTCACTATAAAAAGGACTACCGGTAAGTACTCTAACCAAGCAGTCAAAAGAGGGTAAGAACTAAAAAGCTGTCCTATCCAATGCAATCTCATCTCCGAACAAACGAAAGGAGCCCGCTTACCCCTCTCCTTTCCCCGCCCGGGCTGTGAACTCGCGAAGGTGAAGACTCTGGTGCTGCAGACTCTCGTATGCTGTTGGTGTTCACAGTTAAGTAAGTGGCTTACTTCTTTCCGAATAGAATAAATTGGGGGCTTGTTCTTCGCCCTTTCCTTATCGCTTCTTGTAGTTCCCATGTCTTAATATGAATGAACGGCGCTCTCATCCGTAGTGTAGTCTTCTGCATATGAATTCACTGGCTCGCTCAATTTCATTTAATTAAGTAGTAGTCCCTTATGTGACAGCGCAAATACCTATTCGATCCCGGGTTAGCGATTAAGACAGGTATTCACTTTTCTGAGCCATCTATGCAACTGTCGTCCTAGATCTTGGATTTGAAAGAGAAGTGCGCCTCAGAGCTCTCAGCGGGCTATTCCAAACTAGCCGCCTCATAACTCATAATATGCCTGACATTCGCGTCCCACATACTGGTTTCTTGGCCGAATCATCCATAGTGTATCGACTGCTATCTCCTCCTCCTCTGACCGACATGAAAGACCATCCCATTTCAAATTGAGGAAAGGCTTTGCCAACCCAATCAGTTCAGTTAGGAAACACCCCCTATAGAGGCAGATAAGCAACCGTAGTTTCCGGAGTCTTATTCCATGTAGAGTATAGGTATATAAGATACAGATGGAAAATGACTAATTAAGCGGCATAGGCAGAGGAAGAAGGCGACTCTGGGTGAGAGGCCTCTCGGAAAGATTGGGGAGTCCTAAGCGATTAGGACGATGTAGATATTCCGACATTATGTAGGAAATATATATAATAGGAAGAGCGGCAGTGAGAGAAGGTGATGAAGGGTTAAGAGAAGAATAAAGAACATTCCATGCTGCGAGGCATCGCCTGTTGTACAGTTGCTGTAGCCTAGGAGCCAACCTAGCTAAGGCAATATCCCAAATAGGGGCAGCTCACTGTGTAGATAGATGCTCTTTCCTCTTGCGGGAAAGCGTTTCTGCGTCAACTTAAACCTTGGCCGGTGAATCAGACCTATTCACTTTTATAAAAGAAGCCTTGGGCCCGATCCTTGATTATCTGACGATTCAAATGAAAGCGGAACTCTTAATAATACAAGGTGACTAGCTCTAAGAAAGAGGTACCGATTAGGGGAAAGTAGGACAAATCTCCTTCTCAAAGGGAATTCATCCCAAACAGCAGTATAGTTCGTCGGTTTACTAGAGATGGGCGGGTTCCGTTGGTAAGGTAGCGCCTTCCGTTTCTACCTGCACTCGATTGCAAGTCTGAAGTGGGAGTCTTCTTTCTTTCAGGTTATTCCCTCGTGCACAGGGCAATAGAGAATAAATCCTAGTCTTTAGATTGGCTAGAAAGGATCTGACTGCTTCTTCTTTCCTCGTCCCAGCCTTAAAAAAATAGGCTAAAGTCTCCTTTTGTCAATCTCCTACCGCCTCCAAATCAAAGCCCTTATTTCTGGTAAGGTGGGAAAGTATGACTTGTCCAAAGTAGCATTACGAAAACCAATCCAACCCAGGTAGCGAAAGTCCTACAGAGTTCAATTCAGATAGCCCTATTGGCTTTGATAGCAATGGGGTCGGGATCAGCTAATCTCAGATAATCTGGCCCAACTTTAAAAAGAAAAAAGAACTGGCCGTCTAAACTATGAAAATCAGTGAACCGAAGGACAACCCGAGGGTCTGATCTAATCGTGAAGTGAAAACCTGCTCAAAGTCAGGGATTTGGAGTTGAACTTAGTTCACATCACACATAAGGAGAGAAAGAAAGTAGACCCTTTTTCATTCTCATACTTCTTATAAGTAATCTTAAGGATTGGAGATAAATCAAACAGATGCTATAAAGACCTTCCTTAGATTATGAACGGAAAGACCCACTAGAAAAAGGATATAGAAAGTGTGCCGGGAAAGAGGAATGATAAAAAGGATAGAGATGCCGCTAAGCAAAGGCAATGGGACCATGTTACAAAGATCAGACTGACTGGCTTTGATTGACTAGTCTCATGTTGATGGAATTGCTTGGTCCTCGTCTCCCGAATGATAGAAAGTTGGTGCTCAGTCTGATAAATTAATAAGGCCTCTCTTTACGAGTTGCTAGTAGAATGTGGAATGCTCTAACCGGGCTAGGCGAACCAATCAGTTGGTCTTCCATCAGTGTACACCTATGTCTCAATCTAATGGTTAGGTCCAGATTCTTAATCCCACTAGTCGATTACTATTGCCATGACGAATGAAGCTAGCAACTCTGTGCCACGAATGCTGTGAGTGACGTCTGCTGGTGATTGACCTTCTGAGACGCTTTCTAGCTACTTAAAAAAAGGAGTTTCCGGGGCGCAGTCTGACTCTCTTTTCCTGCTGCTAAAAGGGAAGCTCCGGCAAATGGATAAAGAAAGAAGCGAAAGATGACACGCTTGCACAACCCGCGCTAAGCTTGTACCCACGAAGGAGGGAAACGGTGAAAGGCGGGAAAACTGACCTTAGATTTCTTTTAAAGAAAGAAAAAAGGCTACTCTTTCCCGCAAGTATAGAAGGCAATGGTAGCCAGAGACCTCTAACTCCTATTACCACCACCCTTGTACATAGGGAACCCAGCTACTTGTACAAATGAGACTACCGCAGCTGCTACAGGCCCTTCGTCCCCTGGGAGTGTGCGGCTTCCTCCTCCGACACAGGGAGAACAACAATACCAGGAATATAGAAGTCAATATATACTTTGACAACAGAAAACATAAAGACAGGTAAAAACATATAGGAATTGGCCAAGCG
The DNA here is from genome assembly GCA_029783825.1 of Sapria himalayana. Taxonomy (NCBI): domain Eukaryota; kingdom Viridiplantae; phylum Streptophyta; class Magnoliopsida; order Malpighiales; family Rafflesiaceae; genus Sapria; species Sapria himalayana. The sequence goes on along the minus strand of JAREIK010010088.1, from coordinate 4,945 downwards.
AAACAATAGAGTACTGGCTCCCCCTTCGGTAGCTGTACCGGGCTGAGCGGAAGCAGGAGGGCTTATAGATGAAATCGTATTTAAACTAATCGCTTAACCTTTGAAAGGGCTAATAGGTAGGTGGGTGTGATTTTCTATCAAATATAAAAACAGATTATTGTAAAGAATAATGCCCATACCGAGTTTTGCTCATAAGAAGATGATGCCAGTATGTGAGTAGTTGATTCCTCTCTATTACTGTCCTATCTTCCTCTATAAAAGTAGTACTGGCTTAATCTAAGCAGGATTCATTCTTTCACTAACAGTTCTTGAAGGAAGGTTAGCTTCAATACAATTTTTCATACAAGGATCCTAAGGTTCCTAAGATACAGGAAAGTACCGACCAAACACAGCAACGACCGACACCGGCATACGAACACAAGCGAACAGGCATACAGGCGACCCACACGCACACATAGCACAGAATAAAAGGCTAGAAAGACCCCCTTCATCTTTGTCTGCAGATGATGATGCTCTTCAATCTACCAAATACTCTCCTCCAAAGTAGTAACTAGGAGTTAAACCATGTTGGGAATGAACATCCAAGCCGGTAACCGGAACTCTCACTAAGTAAGCAAGCTACCTTTTTTTTATTAAAGGTTTGGGAAAGCGGTTCTGTACGAGAAGGGTCTATGTTCGAATTCAAAACAAACATCCCCTATTCGAATCTAAGTGTCCACTTCTGGTTCCCAAAGGGCTGCACTTCTGTATGTGATCCTGAATAATCCTATTGGTCTCGTCCTGGGGTGGGGGTATTTGGCAAAAAGGATACCCTCCTTTCTCAATACTAATTGACGAAGTTTGGCCATAAAACCTTTCAAAAAAGTTCATTTATTCGTGCCAGGGCGGTCTGGTCTCCTGCGAATTATGAATGGTAGGGTCTATTTTCTCCCTCTGACCTAGCATTGCTGCCTGGCCGATCACCTTGATATGCTGTATACTCGGTAAGGTCTTACCAGCCCTACTCTACCACCTACGATTTCCTTTAAAAGAGTGGCGAAATCCCTGATCCGATTTGGCGAGCTACTTGTTTTTTTGAAGCTGATTTTGATTAGTACGTCCCTTCGATACAACCAATGTGAGAATTCTAATGCTGCTCTCGAATCCCTCCTGATGGTTCAGTCAGTTTAAAAAGAATAGGTTTTTAGAGGAACAGAAGGAAGTTTCGAGAGCTTAGATCCTGATAAAGATATAGAAGCAGCGGACCTTAGAAGACAGAAGGATGAGATGGCATCGAATGCACTCTTGGAAGGGATTTGCCAGAAAAGGTACCGTAGGACTAGCATTCGTAGTAGGAAGGGAAGGGAGTCCCTTTCATTTCTAAGCATGGCATCAGTATCGGAGGAGGTTATGCCGTAGCTGTAGCATAGCTGTCACTGGTCTTTGAATGAAGGAAGATCCATAGTCAAATCGAATCGGATTGATGCTAAGGATCCGCATCCCTATCCCTTGAACTGTTGATGGGTAGTGCCTCACCCAATACTTCATGCCAAAGGAAGCAATGACTACTTAACATAGTAGCATGGACTCGCGGAAGGATCAAAGCTACCACGAGCAAAGAATGATTTCTATTGAGATTTATTTGTACAATATCCTAGATTTTCCTCAATGGAACGGAACTGAAAACAGGTCTAGTACGCCAGCCGATCTTCTGCGGATTCCCGATACGCTGGGGAGTTAGGGAGTTGAGTTCCTGCGCTGGAACCACTCTTCTATTTATCGATTCAAGGTCCCGCCCTTAGGCAAAAGCCCAATAAACAGAAAAAGAAAAGCAATGCTATACTTTAGAGCCCCGAAAGTTGAAGTTTCAGGCAAACAAAGGCATTTTAGGTAGGAAACAGTCATTCATGTAATGTCCGCCTAGAAGTCAAGATAATTCCTTCTTTTCAGGTAAGAATCTGATTTATTTTGCCCTACCCTCAAGTGGTATACCCAACCGACATGTGATATTGTATTTAGATTGTCTGGGAAGAAAGGAACTGGAGCACAGAAGAACTGATCTTAAACAACCATATATTTGATCTGCTTTTTTACTTTGAGGGCTGGTTTCAGGAATGAGAGCATTACATGAAATCTGGCATATTCTCTTACGAAATTGAGTTCTTAGGTCTCAGATTGATGCGTTGTTACATCCACTGACTAAAAGACTACCCTTTTGTAGGTAAATTGTAAAGAAATTCCAGGTAATCAATTTTTGTTCAAATCCTAGTGTAGTGGCTGGCTGGTTCCTCTACACTACATCATAAGAAGAAGGCAAAAGGGGAAGGCGAACCCGAATCCGACCTGGCTGACTTGATTGTTTGTTGAGCTTGCCTTGCCTATTTCCTTGCAAGCAAGTTATTTCATACCTTGTTTCTACGCTTGCTTTAACTGGAACCAGTGCTTTAGAGTGATAGGCTAGGAGAAGCAGTAAAATATTGGTTTCTGGCTAAGACATACGATCGATCAGGTGAAAACTACTTCTAAGAAAGGTTTTTTCCCCGCGAGTTGGCTTTCTTTGCGGCTTGTTTGTTTTGTGATTTAATACAGTAAGAAGTGGTCCCTCATCTCGCTCTGGTTAAGCGGATTAACGCTTTAGGTAGGAAGTAAGGTTGGCTGTTTACTGGCTTTACTTAAAGCAGGCATCCACTTTCTGATGCAGTATTATGCTGTACAAGACCAAGACCCAGGCTTGCCGCAGAAGTTGTCTGTTCCCGTTTTCCCTTCCAGAAGGGTCCGCCTAGGATCATTCCGACTGATACATCAAAATTGATAAGCAAGAGGGATGAAGGGCAGATAGCTAGTGAAGTTTACCTTATCGGCATTCTCTTTAGCTAAGTTATTCGCCATTGGTACTGGATAAACCAAAGGATCTGAGCCCGCGTTGGTTGATGGCTTCTCTCGGCGATTCAAATGGATGGACCTTTAATCAAACCCTCTTTGGCGCGTCTGGTTGGTGCCAACACGTCTTAGCGTTGATCTAAGTCGGCTACTGATAGTTGGCCGCTGAACATACAGATCAGCGTCCTTTATGAGTGTTTGGCCGACGGTTCTCAGAGCAGTTGAGGCCTTGCTGAATGGTCACCCTTTCCTTGTGGATTGGGTTAGAAGACCGCGGTGGGTCCACTTCCCAACGGGTCAACCTTGGGATATCACGAGCTATATATATACTATATTTATTTGTTCATTAGAGTCTAGAAGCGCTTTTTAGTCTTCCTTTGCCCTTTGCCCCAACAAAGGTGCCCTTGCGCCTGCTTCCTTCAAAGGAAATCCGCGAACGGGATTCTTCACTCACAACAAGTTACCCTTTCCTCGCTTGAGAGCTAAGAAGCCATTTGTTTGAACTAAGACCTGAAAAAACCTATTCTTTTATTTATTATGAATAATATATATATTTATTTATGTTCCTTCCCGCTACTCTCTCTTGCCTTCGCGATTGCGAAATCGTCCCGTTCCTCGCTTTATAGCTTTGATTCAGCTTAAACTGGATAAGCCCCAGGAGTTTTACTCGTCGTTCGAGTGCTTGAAAAAACTTATAAGCTTAAAGGCCCCCTTCTCCGTAGTGCCATAGCCTATTGATATAGATTCCGACCGCTACATCGGTTGTCAAGAACATCTTTATCCTATACATAAGGGTATGCAATGTCTGCCTGAATTGATCTGTTGTCGAGTAGGTGCTAGTAGCTAAGATAACATAGCTTTCCTTCTACTGTAGATTATGAATCCCTTCATCTTAAGAAGGAAAGCCTCTCTAAGGAGTAGTTCAGATCTTTGTAGAAAATGAAAAAGCGCTTTCATTTCGAAAGGCTAAGCTAGCCCAGTCTAAGAGAAGGTTGGGATAGAGCTTCCCACTTGATGATTCACTGCCGAGCATCCACTACGGGATACCTACTCTTTCATTTCCCGACTGTTGCTCTCATTTATGTGGATTGCTGGAACGGACTCCGCTCATTCTCATTCATTGTTTTGGTCCGATCCACCTCCCGGTTAAGATTCGAACCTACGACCATCAGTTAACAACTGACCCGCTCTACCACTGAGCTACTAGGAAGAACTCCCTCCTTCTCATATATTTTTCGAGTCGAGTCTCTTATCTACGTATTAACCACTTGTTTCAGGAGATCGAACCCGATAGTAACGGGAGAGAGCTGTAAAGTTACGCCCCCTATACGGAAAGGGTCGACTTGATAGCCTTCTCCCGTCGACTCCACTGGTTGCTATTCATAGGATAAGCAGCTCGCATCCGAGAGCAATGTTATTTGGCAGAACTTTCCGTCTTCTTGGTGATAGAGGAAGGCATCGCTCTCGCGTTGGAAGAAAGTAAGAAACTACGGATTCAGTCCTCGCTCATTTATTCGCTCACTTGGCTGGTATAAGGATTTATAAACGCTTAATCGCTCGCTTTTTCTTTACTTACCCCTAGAAAGGGAACGGATATCGCATATCGCACCTGACCACTAATAAGAAAAATAGCGCTCTCTCTTCTCTCTTACCTTCAGTTACTCTCTTTCGCCACCTCCTCAAAACAATCGAATCGAGGAGAGAAATGATCATTGTATCACTCATCCACTCATGAACCGCTCCCCTTATTACGGTTGCGGCCCTAGTAGCTATGGGTCTTGATGTACTTGGAACGGAGACCGCTTACCTGAGTATGGCTTCGGTAGCCGTTCAATGATAGCATGAATCCTCGCTTCGGTTCCAGCGTCATAGGCAATATCCGTTGACGGCCGACAAGGGGTAGGATCTGATCAATCCGCACAAGTACGATAAGGTAGCTCGAGAGTAAACAAGTGATTTCTCGACTGCCTTACTATTTTCATACCACACTGATGCTCTATGTCATTGAGGGATGATATTGTGACCATGGACTGGTCTACACCCCTTTTGAGAGTGTAATGCCTGGCTTGATTTCAAACCGGGCTGC